>JADLZN010003097.1:397500-505782 GCA_018155175.1 Sinocyclocheilus anophthalmus
TATACAATGGAAGAATTACCATTTGATATAAACAAACAGTTTCCAACACAGTCTCTGACTGAGGTCACATTAAAACTAACCCACATTACTGTAACGGCAGTCTTAATCGCATTTTATGTACTTGTTTACCTTAATAGCGTCATTTAAATGCGCACTTGATGGGTCTTTGAACCGTGAAACAACTAAATATTTATATTAACATTTATATATGATTGAAATAACCTAATAACACTTTAGTTTTTGTCAAAACGGTTCGTCCTTTACCTGTCGCCCCTCCGCGCAGTAAACCACACACCTGTGCTGCTCTTTGATCCTCGCGCTCGTTACCAGGTAACCGTTACCAGGACAATCGCAGACGAGCTCGTCTCGTGACACGACGCAGGTGTCGGCTTTACAACAAGAAGTTTGAATAATATTCACATAACAAAGTAGAAAGAGAGACATTACAAAGATGGGGACACTTTTTCCATTGCCTACGAATTGTACGAAATGTACGAAAATGACCTCGCGACGACTGAATGGCATAGCAGACTACAGCAGTACACTACTAAAGTTTACTAGATAGATAGATAGAGATATTGATAGGTAAGTGTGCTCAAATGCATTTTAAAATTGCATATCGTATGCCCCAAAGAAGTGTGGATAGGAGTCTAGTTCAAAAAAAAAAAAAAATTACTATATATATATATTATAAAAATACAAATATTAACATACTCATCTAAACTCCGTCAGAAATTCATTATGAGTTGAAAACAGCTCACACTTCATTTATTATTGTCACTATCAGAGGTTTTATCCAAGCACTACAGAAGCAATCAATTGTAGTATTGAAACAACTAAAAACAGATCCAAAGCTAAAAGCTACAACTTTATAAATACTACCTATACACACATAAAAAATAAAGAGATTAAATAAAAATTACAAATGCATACAACAACATTTCAAAACTTAACATTTTAAATGAAAAACAAAAAATAAAGCAAAAAACAATTCAAAATATTAAAGAACAAAAAATATAAGAGTATAATAATGATTCTAACATAAAACACCAAACACCAAAAAAAAAAACTACATATGTGTATGTACAGCCACACACACATATACATATACATGTACATGTATATAAATACATTAAATATATATATATATATTCATTTCCATTTAGTTTGTTGAAGTATTAAAATAACTCAAATTAAATCAAACTAAAAACTTAATAAAAGACCTATACAGACATAATAAATTCAGACAATTGAACTAAAATTAAAATAACAAATACAAATAATACAAATCTAATGACAGTAGTTTATCAGTAATCCTAAAGAATAACACTGCCAAACACACATGCTACAACAATTTACTTACACATCGTAAGAAATGGTTATAAAAAACTGAAACCGAAGCGAAACAAGTAATAGGAATTTTACATTTACATACTGTGTGAAAGTTTGGGGTCAGTAAGGTGTTTTTTTTAATGTAATTCTTGTGTTTATCTACATTACATAGCTGCTTTCTACATTATTAATAATAGGAAATGTTTTTGAGTACCAATTTAGCATGTTGAAAAGATTTCTGCGCAATCTGGTGACGCTGAAGACTGGAGTATTGGCTGCTTTAAACAGCCTGCCATCACCACCACAGGAATGAAAACACATGTAATGTCCCAAATTGCAAATAATTACTTTAAATTGTAATAATATTTCATTACTGTTTTTCTGTATTTTTATGAAAGAAAAGCAGCCTGGTTGAGCATAAGACCTTTTTCCAAAACATAAAAAAAATCTTACCGTCCCAGAACTGTAGAACAATAGTGTAGTTATTGTATAATTTTACATTTACATTTAGCAGACGCTTTAAGTAATTATAAGAATATTTGACCATAACACCGTAAAGTGTGATTACTTTGGAAAGTGTGAATAAATCATCACTTTATGCACTCAGCATATTTAATAACTGCTTGAATCTTCTTCATTCCTCTAGAGATTTTACCTGTAGATGCTGAACGTCACCAGGTATTATCCAGCGTCACCCTGACGTCACTTTAACAGATGTCAGGCTTTTAAATAGTTCAGTGACAAAAACAAAATAAAATAACACCTAGAGGAAAATTCTTTTGGAACTCTATTATTGATAATATTAATTGGAAGACTGCTTGGTTAACCCCCTTTAAATATTGTATCAATAACAAAACTAAAGAAATACATTTTAAAATTTTGCATACCATCTACCCTGTTAAATCAACAATTCCAAGATACTCTGATATTGATGATTTATGCTCCTTTTGTAAAAATGAGAAAGAGGTGTTATCACATTTATTTTTTGATTGTAAAATTACCCAAAATGTTTGGAAGGAATTGGCAGAATTTATTTTTAATCTAGTAAAGGATAAATACTGTTTTTCTTTAAAGGATATTATTGTGTACTATGAAAACAATGTTAACAAAGGTCTTGAATACATTGTTAATTTATTCATATTACTGGCAAAATTTTATATACATAAACAAAAATGTTTAAATTCATCCCCAATATTTAAGGTATTTTTAGTGGAATTTGATTGTTTTATATCTTCTTTGAAATTGTTAAAAAAACAAAAAGTCATTAACATGTTTAAAATATTATGACATTATTTTCAGTGTCCCTTACTAATTAATGTCACACTTTGTATAGCACTGACTGATTTATGCTATGCTCTGTTTGTTATTTGTTCTATTTTCATTAATAATAAATAAAAAGAAAAAAAAAAAAGTTCAGTGACTGTATTTTTATAATTGCTTTTTGTTGGAATATATTCATGTCTCGCTTCCCTGTTTCTGTATGTTTCTACAAGTTTTGTAATAAAAAAAATATAAAAATAAAAAAAAAAGTTCAGTGACTGTGGATGAATGTGTCCACGGCGTGGCGCTGTTGTGCTGTTCAAGTGAAGCACTGGACTGGAGTCTGACTCTGCAGCCTTGTCACTTCACGCCCTTTGTTTCACATCATCATCATCATCATCTTGTTCAATGTCCCATGATGCACATATGTCTTTATGAAATATTTACAGTGTTGAGAGTGTGCTTATATATTATTATCAGATCCCAGATGTACTTAACAACTCTATACAGCCTGTGTGGCCTTGTCTGTTTCACAGCCGAAGTCATTTGCATAATCACCATGGCCTCAGCAGTAACATGTCACGACATTAACATTACTCTCCGCTCTGGAAAGATAAAGTCAAATCCATCATTACAGCGGCTATCAGCATGTCCCCGCTGTCTACCTGTCTCCCACATTAATTCTGTCTCACCTTCACTGACAGGGCATCGTCACTCCTATCTACCAGCGAATGAATGTGAAATATTGCTCCTGCAGGGTGGCCTGTTGCTCTCATGGGTGTTTATTGAGCGGTGCGTGTAGGCATGACTGCCCTTGCGAATAACGGCACCATTGGGTTTGCTCAAGCGGCACGGTGATGTGTCCATGACCAAAAAAAAACTCTCTCCCTTTTCTGCAGTCATCTCCTCAAATGGATTAATCTTTGTGGCATGCAACAGGATACGGAACGGTGCGCTACACTGGGGGCTGGCGCTGGGTTTTATCAGTGCAGGTAAGGTGAGGTAGGTTCAGGTAAGTTATAGAGCTTTTTTACAGTGCCTAGGTAAGTGTTCACCAGCCTGGAGCTACACTATGGATCTAATCTACACCTTTAAACTCCCATACATTTTTGGGTTGATGGACAAACTTGTGCACCCTCAGGATGGTGACCAGCCTAAACACCTCATAAACAGCTTTGAAAAACATTTCTGGCTGTTTGTCAGGGTTAAATGTGACTTCCCCTGAAAGCTGAGAGTTGGGTGCTTGGCATGAAATGCCGGGAAAAAATGTCAAAACGATGTAAACTTGACATGAAAGGTGTTCCCAACTCATTTTAGGTCCGTAATATGACTTACTAAGTAATGTGATATCAAAGTAAAACAAGATATTAAAGTAGAAAAAACATGGGCATTCCATACTGGAGTTGCAATTGGTTAAAATAGTTTCTAAATAACTGTTTGGTTACTGGTTAACATTATCCAGTGGCCCGTGACATCAGCCAAAAATGAAAATCTGTTCTTTTATTACAGATTACAAAGTGCACAAGACTAGTAGGAAAGCAAATGGTGAATCCAAACCTTTTCTAATTCCTGCATAATTATTATGCATGAATAATTACTAATATGATCTAATATCAATTTAGAGACTATATAAATGTACTTTTAAGAATTAATTTATATTATAAATTAATATATTGTAGGACCATTTGGATGCAAAAAGCTAGGTGATCAAGGTGGCATAAACTAAAACCTAAAACAATGCTTTTTCCTTATACATTCACATGACTTTTGACCTAAAAATGCTCCTGGACATGTTATTTGTCAACTGCCCAGCTGTATTTACTGACAAGGCCAGTGGTTTGGCTTTGCAGCCTTATGCAGGCACAACACACTCACTCCGTTCCAAAACCTACTGAGCTGCCTAAGGAGTCAGCATTTTAATGCGTCATAGGTGCGAAAAAGTGCCTAATTTTAGCCAAAGGCAGCATCGCATTTATCCTTCACAGAGAAGACAATCCCAGGATGAATTGCAGTTGCATTATATTTGAAACGACCTGCTTAAAAAAAAAGAGAGTGTAATTTCATCCAATATTTGAGTTCAGAATAATTTCCATGTATTTTTAATCTTTGCGCCATTATCTTAGCAACAACTACTGTAATCAATTACGTCAAATCTCCTATGTGGACCACTTTTGTGAAACAGAGTTGCTGCCTAAGAAGAGTGTTTTCTAAATCAAACACTTCAGTGCTGCCTATGTAGGCAGCTCACTAGGATTTGGATTACTGCATAAAAATGTCATCCTTATTTCCCAGCTGCAACCACAGATGGTGACTAAAGGTTTGTTTTCGTGATTACAGCTGACAGTCGACTCTAAACTTGTACCCAGAAGCTACATCTCTAATGGAACCGTTCCATCTTTCACAAAACCCCCGAAACTGACACCACTCATCTCACAGCTGGAAGTTTAGAAAAGAGATGCCCTTTCCAACACCTGTCTGCATCCCTTCGGCGAGACTAAATGAGGTCAAATGTAGAACCTCTTGAAGGAAAAGATATCTGCATCTTTTTCCAAAGAAACGCCTGAGTCTGCACCTGTAGAATTACACAGAATGATGAAGAATTGGGATCATTTACATCGCTCAGTCCTGAATTTGACTGCGCTGTATTTGACTCCAAGGCCCATTTAATGCTTTTTGCAACGTTAAAACCCATTCCACAGATTTCACCCTTGAATCAGCACAGAAGAAAGCCTGTATATTCCTTCTGAGCTGACCCTTGAGCATGAAATAACTACTTCTACACCATTTTTAAGGATGAAAGAAATAATTGATGGCAGCAAATTATCGTGAGGGCTCAAAAGTAATACTTTCATACCTTTAGCAGTAAATGTGTGCTCTGATCTCTTCATTTCAGGTGCATTTTTGTTCTCTGTCGGTGTGCTCCAGTAATCTCTAGTTTACATGCAGCTCTGTCACGGTAGATCATTCATATTTGGTGTGTTTTTTGTGCTCAGGGTGCGTCAGAAACAGTTCCTCCTGCTTTATAGCATCTCGCATTCTCACAGATGCTTTGTACCTGCACCAGACCTTTCTTATATGTTAAGAACAGATTTTCAGCAGTTGACATGAAACATCCAGGTGAGACCTGCAGTGTGACATGCTATACTAATTATCAGTACATTCTGTATACTATTTTATGACCTCATATTAAATGAGATGATATATTTGTACGCGTCACCCTAGCGCCATTTTGGAGAGTATCCACTGAACGCAAACAGCGTATGTTGCTCTGTGTCAGCTGTGCCACGCGGATATGTTTTCTACGTTGTTTGTGCTTTAATTTGAACGAAAACAACGTATCTGTGTGGTGCGGCTGACACAGAACAACATACGCTGTTTACGTTCAGTGGATACTCTCCAAAATGGAGCGGGTGACACGGAGGAGACGAATTGTTGAACTGTTGAATCAAGTCGTGTCTTTTTCTTCTTTTGCACACAAAAAGTATTCTCGTAGCATCGTAATATTACGGGTGAACCCCTGATGTCACATGGATTATTTTACCGATCTCCTTGCTATGTTTCTGGACGTTGATCGTGGTAGTACCCTTGCTGTCTATGGGAGGGTCAGAGAGCTCTCAGATTACATCAAAAATATCTTCATTTGTGTTCCGAAGATGAACGAAGGTCTTACGGGTTTGGAACAACATGAGGGTGAGTAATTAATGACAGCATTTTCATTTTTGGGTGAACTAACCCTTTAAGCTCCAAAAGCACAACAATGAAAATACCATAAAAGCAGCTATTTCAGAGTCTCAATATGTCATTCAATAGCTTTGTTTGATGAATAGACTCTGAAATTGCACACTTATATTCAGACTTATGGTTTGGTGCTTGATCATGTGACAAGTGAGAATAAATGGCAAATTAGCATGGCATGTCATCATAATGCTGAACTGTTCATTTAAGAAAACATGCCTATTAAAATGACTATATACAGCAGAAAATAATATATAACAGCTTGAATTTTTATGTCCTTGTTAGACAGAAATTAATTTCTTCCTTTGTTTCTCATCCATTTCTTTAGTCCTTTCTCTTCGTCTCTCAAGTGTAGATATTTCAGCACCTCTTTCTCCTCTCAAATGCTTTACATTTTCACACTCACTTCCCATCTTTCTTTTATTTTCTCACCCTGTCTTCCCCTTTTCTTTCTCTGTTAGATCTCTCTCTCTCCATCTGTGTCCTGGGGGCTGCTGGTACTTTCAGTGTGTCTGGACTCCCTGTTTCCAGGAAATATCATGTCAGAGCAGAGAATGCTTGTGTCTTCTTGGTATATAAGACAGATGGAGAGAGGAAGCAAGACAGAGAGAAACACAGAGAGGTTTGGCTGTGGCATTCAAAAAGATGCCTCCATTCAGAAGCCACATAGCAAAAGAGCTACGTTCACACGTGTACAGCGGACAGAGTGGATTTAACACTGAAAATGCAGACATGTAAACAAAGTCAAGTCCCTGTTCACTTCTCCTAATAGCCCTGATTATTACGCCACTCTCTAGAATACTTGTTTCTGATTGATCAATCACAGCATTCTGCAGCCAAATATTTGTGTATAATGATGCTAAACTGTATATTTAACCATCTTAGACATAGCCACAACATTTATTTCAGCTCAAATTGGTATTTTATATCTATTCAAATAAGCAGTTGTATATAATTAATGGTATAATGTACAGTCAGCCAATCATTATTGTTAAATAAACACCTTTGGAGCACAGTGTCATCATTAGCTAAATCTAAAACTATTAAAAATGATTATTATTATTTTTTTAAATATAGCTGAAATAAAACAAAATATAAATATCTGATGAAAAACTTAACTGAATATTAGAAATGTTGCCTTGGCAACTAAGTGAAATAAAGTAAGTTTAAGTTGAAGTACTAAAATTATAACTAAACTGAAATAAAAATACAACAGTTACAAAAAATTTGACAGCACCTAACTAAACTTACTTATGTGTTATAAATATTAAAGTTACTTATAATCGAACAAGCGAAGTCATGAGTTTACTTGCTTTGTTAGCAAAGCACGTATTAAATTAAACAATCAAAATTTGATAAATAATAAGTGTTTCTTTTAAAGACATACATACACACACACCCACCACCACATATATATAATATAGATCTCTATATATAGAGAGAGGAGAGATAGATATTTTTTGTCTTTCAATATAAAATGAAAAATATATATTGATAATTAAAAATTACAGAAATAATGGACAGATTACAGTAATAAGTGTGAGATTGTCGCTGTGTTTCATAATCAAACTATACAGAACATATTTAGCATGCCAAAATACATGGTTTTGTGAATGTAGCCAGAGAAAACAGTCAGTAGAAACAGCAGAGAGGGAACTGTAGAGACAGAAGGAATGAGAGTGAGGTGTGGGATAAAGGTGTGGATGGAGTGTGTCTAATATTAGTCCGCAGTGATGTCATAATGGAGCTCCAGCCGTGTCGGGTGGGTTTGGGAGTGTGCTGTGATTTAAAGAGAGTCGAGAGCTCAGCGTCTAGTCCGCAGGATCCTGGAACACTGTGTTCGTGCAGATTCTTTATTCACTCCAGGATGTACTTTAGCCTCCCGTTCTATTTTTAAACCCTTCTCCGACTCTTCTGTCCCGCTTCTTTCTCTCGCAGCCTGCTCTTACTCTGTGCTTTTCCCCACACGGACTGTCGTTCAGCTGTTTTGACAGGCCTCAGCTTGATAATCACACTACCAACTGTTCAGCTGTGCATCGCCTGGCTTCACCCAACCAAACACACTTCAGAATCAAGAACTGGAATCATAAGAATCAAAAGACCGGAACCGAACAGTTTTCATGACATTTGTTTCTGTTAACAGTTCTGGAATGTCTGCAACCTTCTGATGCTGAAATCATGCTGACATCAGAATTTAATTGTGATAGTTTGACTTGCAAATACTCCAGATAACAATAAGTTATGATTGCGTGAACACAGTATTGGCATCATTAGCCGTGTCACTTTCTGTTGGCTGTTTGAGCTTGTTCTTGCCATTAAAGTCTGTGGAAACCAGTGTTTCCCAACCTTGTTCTTGCAGGCACAACAGCAGCACACATCTTCGAACTACTTCTAATCAAACACACCTGATTCAGCTCGTAAGTAGAGACCTGAAACTAATAGGTCAGATAAGAGAGACATTTAAAATATGTACTGTTGATTTGGCACAGATTTGCTACTGTATATGCAATAAATGTGAATGGCTAAAATGTTGTATTTTTCTAAGAACTGTTTACAATTTATTTTGCATATGCTATCACTGTTCTTCTGAAATGATCATATCTGGCAACATGCTTTCGAGGGCAGTATTGTAAATGCAATGACAATTGTTTTCCATACATTGTCTATTCATTTCACCATAAAGTAAAAAATAAATCATTAAGGATGCCATTAAAGGGGTAGTTCAACACAAATGAACATTGTCATCATTTACTCACCCACATGTAGTTCCAAACCAGACTTTCTTTCCTCCATGAAACAGAGAAAGTCCATTCTGAAAAATGTCCAGAGGCTTTTGAAGAATCGTTAAGTGGAATCCGAACAAGAATTTATAATTTCTGGTGTGCGGAATGCTATCCATAATAACTCAGGTTAGAGAAATTACGCCATGCAACGGTCAGAGTACTACAAGGTTACAAACGTGGGGTGGCAGGGGGGAGAGGTGGGGAATATACCATAAGAGGAAGGGGTATATCACAAGGAAATTATACACACCTCGACTCACATATTATTTGCGCATAGCACCGGCCAGGGTGACCGTTACCTGTCCAACGTTAGAAAACGTCAGTCGTACTGACTTGCAAATGATTCATTGTTGGGTGGGTCTATTGTGGCTGTGTACACAAAAAAAAAAAAAAAAAAAATTACATTATAAAATGGAATACAGAAGACATGACTCCCAGGAAAAGGAAGCATTTAGTTAGCACCAAACTCTAAATGAAGTAAAGGTCAATATGCCAGATTGCATAAGTGGACGGGCTTTGGACCACAAAACCAAAAAAAGTGCAAATGGTTTCGACAAATTGAACTAGATTATAGTCTTGAGGGGTCATCTAACGAAAGCGAATAAATGCGCGCTTTCCATTATGTATGGTAGGTAGTTATATAGGGCAAGATCTTAAATATTTGGCCGAGATACAACTATTTGAAACCAGTCTGGCATCGGGCAGGCGGAAGGTGCAAAAAAATCAATATTGAGAAAATCATCTTTAAAGTTGTAAAGTTCTTAGCAATGCATATTACTAATCAAAAATGAAGTTTTGAGACAGGCACAATAACTGCGACATCGTGGTCTAGGAAAGTACAAAGTAACAATCTTCATGGATATGATCTTAATACTTAGCTAAATAAACAAAAAAAAAAGAAAAAAAGCCTAGGGGGTCGATGTCAATTGTACGGCAGAGGAAAGAAAGGAAGCTATAAATTTCTTGCGACCAGGGCCATACAATTGTGTGTCATTGTCTGTTGACTATTGCGCACAATATCGAAAGGGGAAATCAGCCGCCCCAGCGACTTAACACTGCTTTTGTGCTGCAGGGACACATATATTCTTGACCAAAAGCTTGAAGCAGTGATAAAGTAACAAAATTACCTTGAATAAAGACTCCACGCCAGCTGATGTGCAAATGATTTAGTCTATTTTATTATGGAACATAGTAAGAACTGTGCTCCTAAACTCCGCCCACCCTCACATCCAGTCACATGGAAGGGTTTGGGTGGGACAGGAAAATGAAAAAGAAAAATTCAATCAATAAGATCACAGTCCGCTCGGCCAAAAAAACAGGAGAGGCTCAAAATTGGGAACGCTTTACTGTCACATCGCTGGACGAACGTCACGGACGCCTCAAGCTCAAGCCACGGCCCCCCAGAAAACAAACTCTGTACTGCCCACTACAGGAACAAATTCCCAAACATTCGCCAGCTCTGAGAAAATGCACATGGGTCACAAACTTCCTTTTATACACTGGGTGTAGACACAACATCAGGAGCATTTTCAGGAGTAGTGATCATCGTATGATGAATAAACCTGACTGCGTGTTGTACACCCGTGCGCTACAAAAATATAGTTTCCAAAAGGCTTTTTTGTTTTGTTTTTGGCAGTGATGCCATTGGACAACCATTTTTGTTTTCTCAAAAACCTTTCAGTGAACAGTTTTTTCTTAGTGTGGGGAACATTTAAAAAAATCTAAGAAGCAATTTTCACCACAAAGAACCTTTTGTGGAGTGGAACGTACATCATGGAAACATCAACGCCAATAAAGAACCTTTATTTTTAAGAGTGTACATTTCTAAAACTCTACAGTGACTTTCTGTCCAAGCGTTCATGGAATGTTCGAAGTTTTTTGATAAGTATGAGATCAACAGAAGAGCGAGGCGTCTGAAACACTAGCCCAGCTTCAACACTTCATTGCACAAGCGTATATAGCATCTCATGAATAGACAAACATGGAAGACAAGCACAGATTACAACTAAACACTGTAAAATAAACAAACAATAGGATTGATCGCTAGTCAACTTACGTTATCATTACCTCCGGTCGTGAAGTATGAAAACAAAGGGGGAGGGAAAGGAAAACTTGAAACGTAGTCAGAACAAAAACATGTAGTCATGAACTACATTAGTGCTTCAACATCTAGACATCTAACACTTAGACAGCGACCCGATGCTAAGTTCTGACACACTAGCGTACGTCGTGTGAGATAAAGCAATGAAATGCAAATCCTTGTTCAACCGATCTGCGTTCCCAAGCACTCTCCCAGGCGCCTGAACCTTGCTGTGTTCATCAACAAGCAACATATGAACAAACGAACAACCAATAGAAAGGAAACAACACACGTTTTATGATGCCACTATAGGTAATTTACAAAAACATTGAAAGAAATGAATGACGACGAGGAAAGAAAGCGAGGATATAAATATAAAAACATGTGGCATCTCGCTGCATTTACAGAAAGCATATTTAACTGGCTTAGATTGCTTCTATGCTGTTAACCTCTATCGACACTATTCTGTGAGTCGCTCACAGGCAGCTAAACTATACAGTACTGCTATTCTTCATAGATTTATAGGTTGCTTTTTTTTTACACTGTACAAAGTTGGCAAAAAAATACATGAATAAATACATTGAGTCAGATTGTACACATCAAGCGTGTGTTGAGACTTCAAGCGTTCTTCGCCAGAGAGGTGTATCGGGGGGAACGAGAGCGAGCAAGAAGGGCGTACGTAAGCCCTCCAGACGGGCAAAATCATTTTCTCAGTCAGTTCAGAACAAATGCTTGTTTTACTGGAGTCTGTGAGAGTTTCATTACTAGAGTCGTCTTTTATCGGTCAGCACTCCTCAATCTAACGTAATCAACATGCGGTAAAACCTCATAATTAAAGATGTGTGTTGTGTAACAGAAGTGGCTTGAAGGCTGCGATGCGCATTAAACTCAAAGTGCTGAGTGTGAGTGAAACGGATATTATTGGCTGTAGATTATTAGAATGTGTTGTAACTGGATTTCTCACGCTCGTGAAAAACTTGTCTACGTAATTGGAGTTGGCCTGACAATTTTAACAATTTCTAACATCTCTAGGATATTGTGGTATTGAAATATGGTCAGGGACCTCAACATATATATATATATATATTTTTTTTTGTGGTACAGCAGCTGGAAATGTTAAAATCAAACAGCAATTGCATACATTTTTGCTCAATTTTAGCTTGTTTAACCGCATAAACATCACAAAATCATTACTTTGTGAAAAAAAAAGATGTTAAAAAATCAAGAGCTCAAACGTCTATTTTATTGAATTTGATTGCTTCTCGTTTTGCTGTACAATTTCAATAAAAAGTGCAAACATTTCAAAATAACAACACAATTTATGAGCAGATCCTCAAAGATCATAAGCCAATCTGTTCTGTTTTTTGTTTATTTTCAATTTTGGATTATTTGTCTTTATTTTACCGCACAATTCAAACAAAAAAGTATAATTTTTTAAAATAAATGTTCATGAGCAGATGTTCAGACATCAAGAGCTCAAAAGCCAAAATGCTCTGCTTTTTTCCCGTTTTATTTTAATTTTGGATTAGTAGTCTTTGTCTTCATTTTGCTGCACAATAAAGACAAAAAGTAAAAATCTTCAAAAATAAAATTTCATGAGGAGATCCCCAAAAATAAGAGCTCTTAATCTATTCATCTTTGCTTTTTTCTTATTTTATTTTATTTTTTGACTATTCATCTTTATTTTGATGCACAATTAAAAAAACGAATAAAAAAAAAACACAACTAAAAAAAATTAATAAATCATGAGCAGATCCTCAAAGATCTTTTTTTTCTGTTTTATTTTACATTTGGATTATTTGAAGAAGAAAAAAAATAATCATGAGTAGTTAAGTTTTTTGAGTTAAGATTTGAGGATCTGCAAATTCTTTTTTTTTTTTGTTCAGAAGCTCACATGACAAGCTAAAATTGCACCGTGTGTGCTCTTCCTTTAAATTTTGTTAAGAGGTTTGTTCAAGTAACCAACCATAAGTTTGAGCAAAAGTGATGATGCTTGCCTTAGCAAGAACCATACGAGCAGCTCATCAGGACTTGGATTGGAAGTTTGACCAGGGGGCTTTGGTTTTTAGGGTTTTGGCTGTCATTTTCTGTGTAGAGAGAGATGGGGTGGAAGCTATCGACAAGCCCTGCCAAACACACCAGGCAGCAGCATATGGGACGCAGACAGGCTGTGTGTACTTGTTCTACACATGCTGGACCGCAGTGAGAGTGGATCTGTCTCAGCTGGCCGTCGTCATGCCGTTTTGATGCAGCTCTGAGCGCTAGCTGTGCTAATATTGGAAAACAGATGCAACCCGCATCAAACTAAAACAATGTGGTGCCATTATGAAACTCAACAGAGATTGTATGCATGCATATGTGTGTTATACAAGTTTTTAAAGCTTATTTTTAAAACTAACTTTTTAAACTTCGATTTTCACCAGTGTTTGGACAGCCAGATGTGCACAATAAAATGACAAGCATTCAATCACTTTCTCTCCTATGTTAAAAATCTAACTATTTAAAATACATGTTTTTGATTATCGCTGAATATAATTTTGGCTTGCTCAAAAATACATGTTGATAGAAATGCATAAACTTTTTAATATTTTTGTATCTGTCAAGACATTTATGTGTGCATTTTACAAACTTGAGGAATGATTTTTTTGTATTTTTATTGTTAACACATGCTATTATTCAAGAACACTCCTTTAATTTGAGGTTTGTGACTTTAAGATATTTCGTCTGTCGCTTGGTTTCTATTATTATTGCGTTGCACCATCTATACTTATTTTCTTATTAAACATCAAATATGTTCTGATTGGCTGTGATTTAGCCTGTTTGGAGAGAAAAATCACGTCTGATTAGGACTGGAGGGCGTCTGGTGGAATTGTGGGTAAATTATGGGCTGGGTTTGGAGGTGTGATATCATAGATGATTGGCAGTTGCTTTCTTGCTCCTTCGTTCCCCCGAAACTGCAGCAAAAATATGACCGACGTGAAAATCCCTCATTCAAGAAGGGCGATCGGCCTCGTCATCAACACAAGGTTCATCAGGAATATCTGTTTTCAGTACAAGTGATGAACAGAAACGTACGATCATTTTCTTCCATTTTTGTTCAGTTATTTACAAAAAACTTTTTCAAAACATGAAATCAGGAGACTTCTCCTGTTTATCATCAACATTTATGATCAATAAATTGGAAAAACACAGAGCACGCACACACATACAGATGCACAGAGTCGAACAGAAACCGAAAGAGAAGAAGAATTATTACTTGTCGCGTCATTCCGAAGAAGTCGCACTAAAACCCTGACAGGGAGGAGTCACGCTTCATGACAGACAGCTCTTCAAATCAATCAAGAGAAGTGCACGGGGAGCTGGAGCTGGAGCTGGAATGACAGAACTGAAGTGAGAGGGACAGATAAAGAGAGAGAGAGAGAGATCCAGAAACTGACAGACACAATTTGGACAGCAATCTGTCAGAAGAGCCGGAATATGTCACACTCATCCTATGATTGACCATCACACACACCACAGAACCAAACCTGCTCTAGTAAAGCTCTTCTGTCACCAGAGAGAGACACAGAAAGTTTCACAGATCAGATGAGAGCATTTAGATCTCTACTAAACATCTTTTCTGGAGCTACAATCCCAAAATGGTCAACAAACAACATGAAGCCTGCTGGACAAAAATGAGCTAACAAATGATAAAAGGGTGACTAGCTTACACCTTGTGTGCTTGGGAGATCCCAAATTAGATCTCCTTTTTATCTCAATTAATTCTCAGAGACTCTCTATCTCTAAATGGAGATTCATGCTAATCTTTCGGAGAAAACGTCCCCAGTAATCGCACTGATTACTGTCTCTTTAGAATTTTAGCAGAGATCTCAGTGACGTCTCAAATTGAGCTCCGAAGTCTGCTAACAAAAAGTCACAGATCTCATTATGAACTCAAACATTTCTCATCCCATTCTCCCAAGAGCGAATGATCTGAGCTGCTGTCCACATTCATTTCATTGCTCTATACTAGGGTTCCTCAAATGTGACCCTGGACCACAAAACAAGTCATAAGGGTCAATTTTTCGAAATTGAGATTTATACAGCATCTGAAATAAGCTTAAATAAGAATAAATAAGCTTTCCATTGATGTATGGTTTGTTAGGATAGGACAATATTTGGCGGGATAAACTATTTGAAAATCTGGAATCTGAGGGTGCAAAAAAATCTAAATATTGAGAAAATCATCTTTGAAGTTGTCCAAATGATGTTCTTAGCAATACATTTTACTAGTCAAAAATTAAGTTTTGATATATATATACGGTAGGAAATTTACAAAATATCTTCATGGAAAACAATCTTTACTTGATATGCTAATGATTTTTGGCATAAAAGAGAAATCAATAATTTTGACCCATACAATGTATTTTTGGCTATTGCTACAAATATACCCCAGTGACTTGAGACTGCTTTTGTGCTCCAG
This sequence comes from Sinocyclocheilus anophthalmus, assembly GCA_018155175.1. Classification (NCBI taxonomy): domain Eukaryota; kingdom Metazoa; phylum Chordata; class Actinopteri; order Cypriniformes; family Cyprinidae; genus Sinocyclocheilus; species Sinocyclocheilus anophthalmus. The sequence continues at coordinate 413,153 of JADLZN010003097.1, forward strand.
GGTCACTAATCTGAGTTGAGATCAAACCCTAATCAAACTCACTTCCCTGTGATTTTCTAGGGATCCTGAAGACCTTGATGAGCTTGCTCAGGTTTGTTTGATTAGGGTTGCAGCTAAACTCTGCTGGGCATTGGCCCTCCAGGGCAAGATTTGAGGACCCCTGCTAGTCATCTTACATGAAGCAAGATTTGTGTTTATTTTTATCTCTCCAAATTAATTTTAAGGAGAAACATCTGAGACAAAGTTGATACTTAAAATAAAAACATGGCCAACAATTGAGAACTGAGCAATGAGCAACCCCTGAGCAATAAAATGTGCAGTTTAACAGCTGCTCAGTTGAACATCTCCGACAGAGACCTGCATGATGCAACCCACTGCAAACATGCGCTAAACTCATTTTTTATTTCTCACTCTCATTTCTGAGGAGCAGCTAATTGGACTGGAGGGAAGTGATGATGTACGGCACAGTTGCCTTGAATTGGTCTTTTGATAAAGTTTAGTGTGTGGTGTGTGTGTGTAGAGTGAGACAGAAACTGCCGGCTCGTTGTGGTGTGTGGGAGGCACGCAGGACGTGTTCAAGCATGTGGAAAAATAGTTTTTTAAATCAGCAATTCGGTAAAATGAAGAACTGAAATTATTGTTGCTGGTTAATGAGCTGAAAAACAATTGCATGTGTTTGTGATGCCTTGACAAGCGTGTGTGGTGGGTGTGTGTGTGTGTGTGAGAGAGAACTTTAGCTCAGTTTCCCCCAAAAGGTCCAAGCAGAAAATAATTTTCAGTGACACTGATGCCAAAACAATCATACTACTCTATAACACACAACACACACACACACACACACACACACACACACACACACACACACAAACACAACACACTCCAGACTGCTGACTGAGTCTTATGATAATAACTAAATAAAGATCAACTGTGCCACATAAACATGTTCTTCCTGCAGCATGTACTGGATTTATTCTGGAATTATTAAACAAACTGTGAGTTTTACAACAGATAAAGTTTCATTTGTTTACCGCTAACAGCAACAAACAAAACTGCTCACTCTTTACATTTTTACATGCACAAAACTTACTGCCATGATGCCAGGTAGTCCTGGGTGATTGAGTCACTTTGCTATGGTGTTCTGGATTTGTTAGGTGGATGTTAGACTATTCTGGGTGATTTTTAGGGTGTTCTGAGTGGCTGTTGCGATGTTTTGAATGGTTGCTAGGGTGTTCTGGGTCATCTCCAGTTAGATGCTAAGCTGTCCTTGGTGGTTGTTAGGGTGTTAAGGATGGTTGTTAGGGTGTTTTGGATGGTTTCAAGGTGGATAGTTGGCTGTTCTGAGTGGTTGGTTGCTAGGGTGTTGAGTATGGTTGTTAGGGTGCTTTGGATGGTTTCTAGGTGGATGCTAGGGTGTTCTGAGTTGTTGCTAGGTGGATTCTAGACTGGCTCTTGTTAGAGGGGTTGTTAGCATGTTCTGGGTTGTTTCTAAGTGGATGTTAGGCTGTTCTGGACAGTTGCTATGGTGTTTTGAGTGGTTGCTAGGGTGTTCCGTGTCATTTAAGGTGGATGATAGGCTGTTTTGGGCCATTGTTAAGATGCAGAGGGTTGCTAGGTGGGTGCTAGATTGTTCTTGGTGGCTGTTAGGGTCTTCAATTCTTAAAGGGATAACCTGGACGGGGTTTGTTGTCTGACACACGTTACAGAGGTTCAAACTGTCCAGAACTCAAACACTGACCCTGATTCACTGACTCAATATTTATTTTCTCAGTGTGACAGCAACACAGCTAACACGCGTATGCATGCACAAACACACACGTACGGCGGTCAACCAGCTTCGATTGGCGAAGCGAAAAACAAGGTGAACCCGACAGCACCTGCTCGCGTTTAACTGCACACACATCCACACTGAAAATGTGCTCAAGTTTGGCTCATACGTGCGCACACTCAGCAGACGTTGCATCACAACATTTGTGAACACTAAAGGCGAATGATATGGAGAACGAACACAAACACACACTATTTAAGCTGTACTATTATCTGATTACATCGAGCACATTAGAGCGCTCTATTAAATGCTCCACTGATCTGAGATGGCTCTTGGCTGAAAGCAGATGTACTGCGGACCCTTAAATACAGTCTGGAAGAAGCGCTGCATCACTGCCTCCGATCTGCCAAAGATCCGCCTCGACACGGACAGTCTATTAGGACGCCAGAATCGAGTTGCTGAAAATCATTACAAGGCCTTCTGGTGATTTTATTCAGCTTGCAGCTTGCAGTTTACAATTTAACACCAATAATAAAACTTTAACACCTAAAAAAAAGGGAAAAGTACACAAATATCCCACAAAAAGCTGTTGTACTTTGCATAACAGTGGACCTTCATGGTGGGCGCCATGTTGAGGTCACATGACCAGCCAAATACTACTTGCTTTAGCTCGGTACTGTAGATCGTCTGAACATTCTCGAACACTTTTGGTTGGGGAATCAATTAATCATGTGTGACAAATCTGCACGCGATTCGAATATTTTGACAATGGTATCTGTAATGCTACACCCACACCAATAGGTGTCAATATACAAAGATAACTAAAACATAAGATAGCAGTAAAAAGTTTCACATTGGAGTGAATTTGTTTCTCATGATGCTTCTGGTCCAAAAGCTTCTGCTTAAATGTTTTGTAGACAAATATAAATGGTGCTTAAATACAAATGTATGTACAAAAGTTATAATCGTAATAATAAAAGAAGAAGCTCAAATCCAAGAGTGTTCATTTGTGTCATATATTTTGGTAACTACATATTCCTATATTTTTATCTGTGTTATTCAATACTTTGATGACTTTACTATTATTCTTAAATATAAAAAAAACAACAATAATAAATAATAAATAAAAACAAGTACATGATAAAACGATAAATAAATACATGTGCCCAAACTTTTGGACTGGTACTGTACATAAAAACGTAGCATGCAACTACAGATTAGTGTTAGTAAAATACAGTATATCAATAAGTTATTATTGAAACTAATATTAGAAATATGTATTCAACAGATTAAATGCATTAAGTGTGCTAAATAAATTTAATGTTAAACGTATTAATGTCGAATCAAATTTGGCAGCCATAAATGGTGATCTTTTGCTATTGGCTAGCAAGTATTTTCGGCTGTTCTGGATCATACTTTGCTTATTGCTATTGTTAAAAAAAACTTTTTATAGCTCCTGACATTTAGGTGTAAAATAGTCTGTCCTGTTCAAGGTCTCAGCCCAGAATAACTAGTTGTTCTTGAGCGGGAGTGAGAAATCGGCCAGCTTCTGTGTCTCGATGTCAAGCTGAGCGTTTCTACAGAACTGCACACTCACTCCGTCCCCATAGCGACCCCATGGCAATGGCACCCTCCACGGAAACGCCACACCTCACACTAACACATGCCTCGTCATGCCACGAGCAGCCGGTCTGCATAAATGACACGATCATAACAAGCACGCACACACACCAATCTCATATACAGAGAGAGAGAAAGAAAGACAGAGATTGTCTAGTCCAGCCCAGTCCAGCCTCCCCGAATGCACCGTTTGCTCTTTAAAATCCTCCTCCCTTAAAATACAAAAACTATTTATTATTGTATTAGCAATTACTATTATATTTGTCAGTGTTACATCATTAAAAAGTGCAGCTCACATTTCTCCAACTCTTTTCAGAGGAGAAAAGAGAAAAAGAGTCTCATTATAAGACGGAAGGAAGCCATGAGAAAATAGAGCAGCATATTCACACACTTTGATTATTTGTAACATCGATGAAGATACACATTAATGCTGTAATACACACGTAGGCGAATCTCACAAAATCTGTCAAGAACATGTCTGGGTCATATTTCCCATCATAATCAAAAGAAATGAGAGATAGATATATATATAGAAAGAAAATAAAGCCTGTTTTTCAGACCATTAACATTTTTTTGCAAATGTGACATTATTTTCATGACAGTTAAGCACATTTACCCCATTAACATTACATAATTAAATTGTAAAATTTTCAGACATTGTGTCCAGTAATATTAATTGCAACAACTTTAAATGTAGGCAGAAAAAAGTTATTACGTAATCAGACTCACCATTTAGAATAGCAAGAATTACAGAAGAAATTAAATCATTTAATGAAAATTTGGGTGTTTTTTGAAAGTGGGTCTCCAATACATTTTATTTTAAAAATCCCATTATAATTATTGTCATGTTAAATAACATTTTTTAAAAATACATATATGTTTGTATTAACTTTGTAGAGATTAAATTTCAATAATTTGAATGTACAGTTTTGTGTGCACCTCATTCGATATTAGATATATATATATATATATATATAATCATCATATAAATGTTAAATTAATGAAAATATTTCTAATCATGGTAGAAGGTACAGCTTTAATTGATATTGTAAATTTATATAAATAGTAGTTATTTATGTAATGAGCCTTGGGGGTAATGTAGTTTTCCATGAAAATAATATCACAAAAAAAAATGTTTGCATTTCTTAATTCAATAATTATAATATTATTTTCTTTAGATTTTTGGGAATAAAATGGACCAGGTCATGTTTCGGTGCGATTCATCCCCATCTACCTCCTGAAACAGTCTCATACGCACACATTCGCGGGTAAAGGCAGGTTTTTTTCCGTTAACTGGAGGGTTTCTGTAAAGGATGAGCCCCTATCAACGCACACACACACACACACACACACACAAAGAACACGTCACTAGAGCAAAGTGTGGTGAGAACTATCCGGTGCACGCGACGCAAAATCAACTTTTTGCTTCTATATTTCACAGCAAATCTGGAAGAGCAATTCTGATTGGTTTCTTCAAAAGTCCTTTGATGAAAAAAGATGACATCAAGTTTTTTTTTTTTTTTTTTTTATGTGTGTGTACTTTTTTTTTTCCATCCAAAAGTCCCAGAAGACCTGGAACGATCCTTTGAGAAAGTCGTTTTCTTTTTCCGCCCTGGTGGTTAATGTTTTTTAACGATATTTCAGTTGGATCTACGACACGTCACTCACAGCACACGGACGACAAGGGATCCCGAGAAAAAGAGGGACTTCACTACTATTGTGCCAGCGATAAAGAGAAACCACAGAGAAAAAAAAGCAAAAAGGACGAGGATGAAGTCCATTTGCTGTCTGTAAGTCTCCAGATTGCGTAAGGTTTCAATGTCAACGGCTTTCAGCTGAACCAATCGCAGCTGTTTACTTAGAAGAAGAAGAAAGAGAGAAGAGAGAGAGAGAAAGAAAGAAGGAACAAAGATACGGAAAATCAGGTCAAGTGGGATAGATGTGGAAAAAGGCTTGGAGAGGTCAGGGATTTCGAGAAAAACAACTATAAATGGAGACTAAAAGAAACGAGAGACTGCTAATGGAAAGAGGGTGTCTCGTTTCCCCTCATGGCTTTAATTACCGCGGCCCTCCGGCGCTGTTGAACTCGCATGGGATGTCTGAGACCTGGAAAAATACCACTCCCAGAGTTCCTGTGACTCGATCCATTACAGCAGTGGCCAATTTAAAGGCTGCCAAATGAGCTCCCTTGAGCTTCCGGGACTAGACGTGTGGTTGGTGGAATGAGACGAGGGACAGGGCCGAGGTGAAGCCTTCACACATCCCAAAGATGTCAGACCTCTCCAGCCTGAGGAACACAGGGGAATAGGGCTAAAAAACCAAAACGGGAAGGAAACAACATCCTGGTAACGTGTAGATGCAGCGCGAATGCTTTCAGAGCATCTTTAAATGGCTTTGTTGGATTTAGCGACTATCCCAGAGTCCAGAACGGATGCTAATGCACAAAAGAACCATTGGCGTAACTAGCGAACAAGCAGGCATTTGTACTACATGTTACCAGAGTAAAGACGAAAGTGGAGGAGAGAGAAGCTTAAAGGTTACAAGAGGGGATGGCTAAAAGTACCCGTGTTGTGCCGCCTGGCAGCAAGTTAGTCTTGTGCATAAGGACGGGGTTTCGGGTCAAAGGTCAAATGGGATTCGGGGTGGAAAAATGGGAAATGGCGAGGGCGAATCAGGCTTTGAGGGCGTGCCACTGCGCCACATTTGTGCGTGGCCGGCTCAACATGTCCTTCCAGTGTTTGACCTCGGCAGGACCGCTCTTCCATGACAAGTAGATCTAAGAGAGAGAACGAAAGAGAGGAGATGATGGTAAACAAGCCTGAAGGACACTAAATGATTCCGGTTCCTAAACAATTCCATTAACGATTCCTTTAGTACTTTTGAAGAACCCTATTTTCGGTTGTCGTGCCGCTTCCGATTCAGTACGACCGCTGAATTGTGGTGTGGAAACATGGTCGAAGGACTTTAGCGCAACGTTCTGTAACAGTGAACAAATGCAGATATTCAAGAATCGTTAATAGAATCGAATGTCAAGAAAATAATTTAGTTTTAGTAATTAAAACTGAACTGATTCCCAACCCTATTATAACCAAAGAATATATATAATTAACCGATCTATTTCACAGTTATATTTTAGTTATCAATATTCTATATTATATATGTTAGTATATTTAAAATAGGAAGAGTCCTTTGCAAAAACCGCTTTAAACGCCACTTTCAAAATAAATAAGCTGGTTGGCGTGCATTATTCTCCACATATAGAGCGATCTGAACCCTAAACACGTTTTGTCAAAAAAAGCCGGTTTTGTCCACTTTCAAGGCTTCGTGAGTTCACATTTTACTGCAGAAGCCGACAAGTGCCCTTGTTGTTTTTGAACAGAAGCCGATAAGTCCATTTTAGCGAATCAGCGCGCTGTATTCAGGTCAGGTGACAAGGCTACTTTCACTTTGAAAAGACATGCTAGCTGAGAGGAGTTTCGTCAAAGCTGACAAAAAGTGATCGAGGATGGATAATTTTGACGAACTTGATAAACCCGTGATATCTTCTTTAGGGCGTAAAGGAAAATAAAAGCTGAAACTTTTCACGGAAACTTGTAAAAGCAGCACGTTACAATGGTGAGGGAAAAGCTCTGTGTATTGTGTGTAATCACATCCATACAGTTTATGATCACAACAACAACAACGTTTTTGTCAGGCATCTACATTATCATCTGAGGAGATTACAAAGATTAAACTAGTGTGTTTTTAAACTCTAAAACATGAAATATGGAGTTATCTGCTTTTGCCAAAAAAAATGACTGTTGGAGTTATCTGCTTTTGCTTTAAACAAACTTTTAATATGTAAAAAAAACTTGAACTTTAATTTTGTAAATTACCTGCACTTGCTAAAGTTATTATTACTTAATCAAAACAAACCAACTGCAGTTCGATTGATATTACTTGGAATGCACAATAAAAAAAAACGTGATTTCTGAAAAAAATAAAATAAAAATGGAGTTATCGGTTTTGCAAATGAACTCTATATTTGTATTATTAATAAAATTCTAAGTTTATATTATTTAATATTACAATATATATGATGGTATTTACTAAAATATAGTATAGTCATAGTATCGCAAGCTTCTCCAAAAAATTTAAAATCAAACTATTAAGATCTTCAATAATCTGTTCCGAAAGGCACTGGAGTCTGATTCATTTTAGTCAATCAGTCATTAGGATGCATTATTTAAAAGAACGATTAAGGGATTAACCGATTAATGCAGTGTCTGCATTTACGCTCACTTTTTGTAGCAAAGAATGTAGTTTTACCACTGAATTATGACTAGGTTGCTAATGAAGGATATCATTTAGGGTTACATAGTTTTATTACTGTATTGAGTGTACAACACATTATGTATTCACGTTCAATAACTCTAAATTAGAGTATTTTTTGGCAATAAATGCGCTTGATTGTAAAATAAATATAATTTGACATATTATATTAAGTTATGCTCAGATACATGTTATAATAACAACAAAAATAATAAATATATATTTTAATAGTGCTGTCCCCCCAACGAGTAATCGCGGATTAATCGCATACAAATAACCAGTTTTTGTTTGCTACAATAGTGTGTGTTCTGTGTATAGTTATTCTGTATTATTAGTACACACACATACGCATATTATTTTGAAAATTTTACATGTATATATTTATATTCATTTAATTTATATTATAAATAAATATATTGAATATATTAGCATTAACTTATTTTTCTGAAATATATACATGCATGTGTGGGTATTTAAATATACATAATAAATATAAACAACATACATACATATATTATGTAAACAAAAACAGGTCTTGGATGCGATTAATCGTTTGACAGCACTCATTTTAATATTATTTATATATATATGTATATACCTTTCCAATGACATCGTTGCGGCTCAGTCGATCCTTATCCATGACGGTAATGATGATGGTTGTCTCTCGGAGAACATGTGCGGGCACGTCAAAAGGGAAGGATTCGTTAAAAATGGGGTTCAGGCAGCGTTTGATGGTCACTGTCTTCTTCTTCTCCACTCGCTTGTCTTTGTGCATTAGCCATACTTTTACATAGGGGTCTACAGCCAATCAGAGAACGAGAGCCTGTGAGTTATGCAAATGAGACATGTATTCATTGATTATGGCATCTCAGCCCGTGTGTTTGTTATTATACGTGTACCTGAGGTGCCCCCGATGTCCATGGCTTTGAGGTTGCGAGCTTTTATGATGTTAACAGTGATGGTATTGGCAGTGGGGTTATAACACAGAGACAACAGCAGATCTCCACGACTTCCCTGCAACACGCATGCAAACAGACACAAGCTTGAATGAGATTTGAAAGTGAAGATTAAATAACGCCATCAATTTCAATCTGTTACTCGCGCAAAGCTATTATAAAGCCTTCCGAAGACTTATAATATAATGCACTAGTCCTATGGACTACTTTTGCTTTCATTGTATGGAAAAGTGACTCACGCTGCCATCACTGCAGGGTTTGAGATCCTTCCAGAACGTCTTCAGCTGTCCGAGCTCCACTTTATTCAGAGGAATCGAGACCTCTCCGATCGGGTCATTACGACTGAACCGATCATAATCCAGCACCTGGAGATACAGCGTTCTCTCCCGCACCTTCTCATACGGGAATCCTGAAGACATGTGAGATTAGATTCATCCAGAATGATGAAAACAGGACATACTTCATCCCAAATTCAAAAGAAAATGTTTTGCATAATAAAACCAGAACATTTTTGTATGGCGACATTGTGTTCCTGACAATTAAGCATATTCCCTCCTTAAATTCTCATTACTGTCATGTAAAAAACAACAACAAATTAAAGCTGCATGCAGCGTTTAAAGGGCCCTCGCACCCGAAGCCACCTCCACCCGGTAGGAGGTATTATTTTTTTGTGAGATTGTTTTAAATGTAGTTTGTATTTTTATCAAGAGAGAATTAATGAGAGAATGTTTTAAATAAAAACTGACCTTCAAACAGGAAGGTTTCGTTCCAGTGAGGGTTGAGATTTTTCCTCTTGATTTTGGTCTCGAGTTTGTGCTTTCTGTCGGGCAGTAGGTAGATTTTGACGAAGGGGTCGGACGTCCCAGAGAAGTCTTTAGCGGGCAGGTCTTGACCTTTGAGTATCTTCACCGTCAGAGTCGTGTCTTGGAAGCTGTAGCCCAAGCTGAACTGAATCCTGCCCAGTTTCTCGCTCACTGGACCTTCGTGGTCATCATCTTCCGACCCCGGAGACAACTAAAGAGAGCGTGAGAGAGAAAGACGAACGTGAAGAACAGCACAAAAGCATAAACACCTCAGCCTAATTCAGCTGTTATCCTGCTGTTATTACTGATCGAGAAACACAAACACACACAGACACGTCTTAAGATATTTAGGGCAAGACTCCACAGGTGAATAAGGGTAAAAAAATGAGCTAACCGATATCACTATACTTCCCCAGTTGATTGATTGAACTAAGAATTGCACATATCTTTTGTATTGTACGTTTTCTGAAATGTTAGTTTTAAATATGTAAATGAATGCATTATCTTATTAAATATGCACTAATTTGCATACATTTTCAGAACAGAAATCTGAACACTGGATAAAGCCAGATTCAAAATTCTTTCATTTTGTTCATATATTAGAGTTAGAGGTTTTTACAGAGGGGATTTGCATTTCTATTTTTATCATTCCATCAATCAGAAAATACTGTCAACAGACAGAAAAAAAATGTAATTGAATGTTTTTAGGAATAAAATCAACAACAACAAAAAAATCTTTACATCTCGCAATTCTGTTTTTTTTTTACTTAAGAAAAATAAATATAAAAAAAGTTATTAAAACTTTTTAACTCACAATTATAACTTTTTCTTCTTGCAATTGTGAGTTTATAAATGTCAGAACTGCAAGAGCTAAACTCAGAATTGTGAAATATAAACGTAATTCTGAGAAAAAAAAGAATTGCGAGATATAAACTCAGAATTCTGACTTTTTCCCCTCACAATTCTAAGTTTACATCTCGCAATTCTGTTTTTTTTACACCACCAAATGAAAAATAAAAAGGTAATTGTGACTTTTTATCTTACAATTCTGACTTTTTTCTCGCAATTGTGTTTATATCTCGCAGTTCTGACTTTTCTTCTCAGAATTCCAAGTTTATAAATGTCAGAATTGCTAGATCTAAACTCAGAATTATGAGACATGAACTTGCAATTTTGAGGAAATTTTTATTTTATTTTGAATAGTTTATATCTCGTAATTCTGACCTTTTTTCACGCAATTGAGAGTTTACATCTCAATTATTTATTTATTTATTGTTTGTTTCCACAACGGAATAAAAAATAAAAAATGTCATTTCAAATTTTTTAATCACAAATCTGACTTTTCTTCTCAGAACTGCGAGATATAAACTCACAACCCCCCCCCCACCCATTTAGTTTTTATCCTGTGGTGTAAACAAACTTACATACAAAACTGACCAGTGCATTAAAAATTTTTTTTTGCCTGTAGTGTCTTGCCTTAAGAGTTTTGAGACACTCACAGCTGGTATTTAAAGGCTAAAAAAGCACCTATTTAACAATGTCATGCCCTTCAGTAAATCAGTTAGCATTTTCACCTATTTAATATTCCCCTGGTTACTTTACATGTCGTTCAGACTTCTTCTTCCTGTCTAAGGGGCCTGAATGAACTGCAGTGTGATTCAGACTTTATGGCAGAAATAAGAAAGACTATTCAGGACCAGGATGCTACATGCAAACACACTGTCCTACCATCACCATGTCTCCAGTGAGCGAGTTGGCAAGGTCAGACACTGAGGAATGACCGTCTGCGTCTGGCGGCTGACCCTTAGGACTGTTAGCTGGCTTATTCCCCATATTCCTACTGCAGGGTGAGAGACAGACAGAGACAAACAGAGATCACTAAACATACCAGTCATGTGTGACTTGCCCTGTGTTTCTTTCTCTTTGCCACAGAATCAAACCTTCAAACCCAGACGACCTTTTGAACTCTAAGAGCGCCGACTCGTATTATTCTGACCGCCTTCGTCACAAAGTTTAGAAACGGAAAAGAATATGAAGGTCTTCTTCTAAATTAATAACAAGCATGGGAACGCGTATTACTTTCAATCGCTCGAACACAATGAAATAAAGCCACAACAGAGAAATAGAACAGGAAAATCACATAGTTCAAACTTTTACACATTTCCTGTTACAAAACATAAAAACATAGTGGGACAAAAAGTTACTTCAGTTTATGCTGTAGCACAGCCAAAACTACAAATAAAACATACAAAAGACACCCTTAACTGCCAAATATTCAGGGTTATTAATGTCTCAGCAAACATAAAAAGCTGTCAATTCATCATGTCACGATGTGGTCCGTTGTGTTTTCCAAGGGCTGGTGTCCGAAGTCGGATTGGGACGGATGGCCTGGACTGGAAAATCTACATAAAGGAATGCTATGGGTTCAGGACAAGCTAAGATGGTTGATAGTCATTTGTGATATAATATTTATTACCACAGAAAATAATTATCTCATGAACTCATGCATCCATTATAAATAATGTTTACTGTTACACAAAAAGGTTTTACTTAGTTTAAAGGAACATTCCACTATTTTTGAAAATAGGCTCATTTTCCAACTCCCCTAGAGTTAAACAGTTGAGTTTAACCGTTTTCGAATCCATTCAGCCGATCTCCGGGTCTGGCGGTAGCACTTTTAGCTGTAGCTTAGCATAGATCACTGAATCTGATTAGACCATTAGCATCTCATCAAAATAATCATATATAATATCATTGCGCCTGCTGCACCCATGGTACGGCAGCAAAGTTCCTTGATTATTACGCCGGAATGAGAGTATATCGGCCTAGAAAATTGCAACTTTTCATTTTCCGTCGGTCTTAGTACACGATGTAACTACAGAAATTGATTTTTAAATAACGGTCTAATCAGATTCAATGATCTATGCTAAGCTGCATCTAAAAGTGCTACCGCCAGACCCGGAGATCGGCTGAATGGATCGAAAACGGTAAAACTCAACTGTTTAAACTCTAGGGGAGTTGGAAAATGAGCCTATTTCAAAAATAGTGGAGTGTTCCTTTAAACTGAAATAAAAAATAAATGTGTATTGCCTCAACAAAAATATTTTGACCCCAACACTCAAGATATAAACAAACAAACAAATTAAAAATGTGTATCGTCACAGTAATAATTGTGAGTAATTGCTCTATTACAAAAAAATACAAAAAGAAATAAAATAAAGGTTTATTGCCACTGAAAATTATTTTGACTCATCGTTTAATTAAAAATAAAATAACTCACTCACTCACTCACTCACTCAAAAAACAAAATCAAATGTGTAATAACCAAAAACTTATTGGTCCATTCAAATTTTTTAAATAAAATACCATGTATACTGCAACAGAAAATATTTTGACTCACTCATTCATAACATAAATAAATAAATAAATAAAGTGATGACACAATATTTTGGCTCTTGAATATTCTGGCTTAAAAAAAAGAGAAAAAAAATACAATAAAATAAAATGGAGGGTTTAAAAGTAGAATGCAAGGTCATAGAGTATTTTTACCAATAACTTTTTGTAGGCAGATAACTTGCGGTCATGACAGTGAAGTTAAAGTAATTATTTTGTGGTAAGTAACATTTTTCCACAAATGCTGCCAGTCGAGCGTAACCTGTCCTGAACCTCTACACATTCCTTTAATGCTTGACTAAACTACTGAACTAGCTAACAGGACCAAACTAAACCAGAGCAGGGGCCAAAAGAGCACAGAGAGAGAGAGAGAGAGAGAACGAGGAGAGAGAGAGAGAGGAGACAGACAGAAAAAGTGAAAAGGACAAATGCTGACATCTGAATGAAACTGAGTGATCAGACACAGCTCATATACAATCAGAAAGACTGAGAGAGAGACAAGACGACTACAGGATGAACATAGAAAAGCGATGAAGGCGGCACACGGATACAGACGAAACGGAGACACAGTAACAGCTGGAGGGAGAAAGAGAGACAAAAGACAGTGTAGGAGGAAGAGAGACGCTTTTTCTGTGATGGAAAGGTAGAAGATTATTCGCATGACTGGAGAGTCAAACAAAACCATGAGAGAGACGTCAACCAAACCAGCACAGCTGCAGGAGAGAGAGAGAGAGAGCGAGAGAGAGAGACGCCTGGAAAGACAAGAAACCCTGCAGTCAGTCAGTCAGAGAGAAAGAGAGAAAGGAGAGTTAAACGAAAGCACATAGAGCCAGAAACGCTGGACATTAGTTCTACAGAAAGTAAAAAACAACGTAAAAGACCGCCACAGAGCCCCAGGAAGGAAGCGTTTGGTTTCCAGAGAGGTGAAGCTTTGGGGAGAAAGAGAGTAAATGAGCGCTGGAAAGACAAAAGAGAGAGAAGGAGTAAACAAATAGTGTAAAGGAACACAGCAAATGGCACATACAGTCGAACACAGAGAGCAGGAGGGAAAAGAGAGACATTCGGGAGGATCGGACTGTCTTTAGACTGGCAGGGACAGCCAATGTGATGCTTTTTTCTTGATTCGAAGGGATAGTTCACTTAAAAATGTCAAACGACTCGCCCTTGTGTCATTTCAAACCTGTAGGACATAAAAGAAGATATTTTGAAGAATGTTTCCTTTCCATGATGGTCTATACAATGAAAGTGGATGATGACCACTGCTGTCAAGCTCCAAAAAGGACATAAAAACAACAAAAAAAGTAGTTTATATTACCTAAGTGCAATGTTCAAAGAGCTCAGAAGTCAAACGATAGCTTTTTGAGAAAAAGTCTCAAAGAGAAAAAGAAATTTAAATCACTGTTCACTGAAACATTTTGCGCATAAAGCCAGAAGTGAACCACAAAAATAAAATAAAATAATTTTTCACATAAAGCCAGAAGTGAACCACAAAAATAAAATTAAATTATTTTTCACATAAAGCCAGAAGTGGACACAAAAAAATAAAATAATAAAATAAAATAAAAATATTTTTTCACATAAGCAGAAGGGACAGAAAAATAAAATAAAACAATGACATTAAATCAATATTCACTATTAAACTTTTTACATCTCGCAGGCATGACTAAATATAGAACTGAAATTTAAATATTCTCTGAAAAAATCTTCTCACATATAGCCAAAAGTGCACCACAAAATGAAATATAAAATATACACTAACATAAAAAAACACTGGAATTAAGGATATTCACGAAAATCATTTTGCATACAGCCAGATGGCATTAGGAAACTTTTCTTTAAATAAACATGTAAAAAAAAAGAAAAAAAGAAAAAAAGGATATTATTTTTGCATATAGCCAGACATGAAACATAAAAATAAAATAAAATATACAATAAAATAAACACACTGGAATTTAAATCACTATTCAATGAATCTCTTACATCCAGAAGTGGATGGATAGATAGATAGATAGATAGATAGATAGATAGATAGACAGATAGATAGATAGATAGATAGATAGATAGATAGTCCTTTTCTGAGCTTTACGCTGTAAAAAAAAAAGCAGTTTGGACATTCTTCTAAATAACCCTGTGTCCAACAGAAAACAACACAAGGGTGAGTCGATCAGGACAGAAGTGTTATTTTTGGGTGAACTGTGCCTTTAAATAAATCATATTCCCAGCTGGATCCCCACCAGTCTAAGGAGAGCGGCTGAAGCCCGGGAGAACGGAGCTGAGTCGAGCGGGAGCTTTACGCACAAACCACGAAGCGTCTGTCTGTCAACACATCTGTTTCAGGAAAACATCCTCTCAATGGTGTCACTTTTGCTCTCGGTTAATTTTCTCAAAAGCCACCACGCCGATAGCGGAAACATTGTGGCCGTGTTGTTGAAGACACACAGACGTAGCCGGAGCGGAGACAAGAAAACACACGGAGACAGACAGACAGACAGACAGACAGACAGACAGACAGACAGACAGACTCGAGGGCAGCTCGGGAGGGGAGAGAGACAGGGGTTATAAATCTTCAGAAACTGATCCTCATTAATATTCATGATCGGTGTCAGTAATTGGTTAATTGAGAACTGAATGATTGGCTGAATCTGTTAATGAGTTAGTGTCTTTGTTAGTTCGATCTTATTGAACTCACACACATTCAGCTGCCATGAAGATGGTGAGAACGGTGAAGAGATGAGAACAGATGGAGAAATGAAAATGACAGAAAGCAGGGAGTGAATTTTAGAGTCTGAAAGCTCATTTAAGGTTTCAACCCTAAAGGTAATTAATAATTCACCCAGAAATGAAAATTTGCTGAAAATGTACTGGCCCTCAGGTCATCCAAAGTGTAGATATGCGTGTTCTTGCAGAGAGTGGTGAAATGTAGCATTGCATCACTTGCTCACCAGTGGATGCTCTGCAGTGAATGGGTGCCATCAGAATGAGAGTCCAAACAGTTGATAAAAACATCACAATAATCCACAAGTAATCCACACCACTCCAGTCCATCAATTTTCAGCAAATTTTCATTTTTGGGTGAACTATTCATCTAAAGAGTCTTAAAAAGTAAAAACACAAAACAACTCAACATTTCTCATAAGAAACATTTTAATAGCCGTTTCAAACAACAATAAACAGCTCATATTTCAGGAGGTAATCATAGCAGCAGCTGACCGCTAGTGCTTTCCATATTGGAAAAGGATCAATAAAACATAATACCGCCTTTATTTATCACATTAATATTTACACATCATAAACATACTAATTCCATAAATGTTTGAATACAAAGCGCCCAAGCTGATATTAAAAAGAAATAGAATTCCCAAGAAACCAAAGCAACAGTTGACCGCTTGAAGACTCAGTATCAGAACCCGTATTGGACGAAATATTAATACTGTCATTATTTATCACTGCATTGTAGATTTACACATGACTAGGGGCCTAAATGAATCTTGATTTCAAAAGTCTCTGACTTTTGACTACAGACAAATTTTTTTTGGCAACACATGACAAGTGTCAAGTTAAAAATGGCTATTTTTAAGAACATCTGTCTGACACTACCATTCAAAAGTTTGGAGTCGGTAAGATTTATTTAATGTTTTTGAAAGAAGTCTCTCATGCTCACAAAGGCTGCATTTATTTGATCAAAAATACAGTAATATTATAAAATATAACAATTTAAAGCTGCAGTCCGTAACTTTTTGGTTAAATTATCCAAAATGATTGAGCAAGTACATAACCAGCCAGTGTTCAAAACTAGTGCCTTACTTTAGCCGATTCACAACGGTTAGCTTATAATAAAGCTTTCTAATTTGAGTGGTACAGGTAAGTTTTTGCGGGAAATTCGATTCTGATTGCAGATAGCCTGGGATTACAAAAATTTGTATTTTAAAGAAAACCAGTTCAAATGGAGCAAAATTTGCTTTTTGGGTTAAAAGAATTTCTTAATAATAAATTCGAAGAGTATGACAATTAGAATAGTCTGTGCGAAATGAAATCTACAGCTAAGGCACACTATATCATAGTCACCAATGCGGTGTTTAATATAATCATTTGAGACATGAAAGGATAACATCCTAATAATTTGAACGGTTTGATGTGATATGAGATATCCGATCTTTAGATTTAATCACCACTGGTAGCAAGATTTATTTTTTTTGTAAAATTGGGGGCTTTTTTTTCCTCTGTTGGTCAGAACAAACGGGGCAGACTTGTTACTTGTTCAGATGACAATATCTGGTGAGAATTCTTGTTTGGTTCATATATTCCAAGACGTAGAATCTGTGATTGTGAAGTACAGTGAATATCCACACCGGTGCAGTGACTGACTGCCACACACACATACGCTTCAGAACATTAGATTCATCCGCGCTGGAGCCGTGCCGACTCACAACCCACGCAAGCTAGATAATTCCACACCCAGCTGCAATTCCAGGTTTTCAAACAGAGATGGCGACAAAGAGGCAAAACTTATGGACTGCAGCTTTAAAACAACGGTTTTCTATTTTAATATATTTTAAAATGTAATTTATTCCTGTGTTTGAAAGCTGAATTTTCAGCAAGAAACATTTCTGATTATCAATGTTGAAAATTTTTAACATTATAAATTTCTTACTGCATTGATCAATTTAATGCATCATTGCTGAATAAAAGTATTAATTTCTTTCAAAAAACCAAGAAACAACTTAAACCGTAGTATATGCGGTGACCAGTAACTGAAAGCCAACACTTGTATAATTCACACACTGAAGAGAAGGAGCAGAACTCGTCTTCTGGACGACAGGGGCTTCAGCCTTTACACACACAGAAACCACTAGTACATTTTTCCGTATCGCTATGTAATCAATAACTAACATTAATACAATTATAATGCAAATTATAACAAATCAGTAGCTAGAAAAACCTAAAAAGGCATAATAATTGAATACAGTTCTATGTTTTATAGATAATATTCTCCACAGACCCTACAGTACTTTCATGACCCCTGAGGTGCATGAGAACGAGGCGACCCTCAGCGGTGAGCGAGAACAGGTGAAATGAGGACAGAGAAAAGAGAAGTTCTGGATCTCTCCGTCTGTCTCTGCTTTCATGTCCTTGGCTATCGATCGAGGGCAGATAAAGGACATGTCGACGCTTCCCTGAGGCCTGAATAATTCATTCACTGTAGTTATATTCTGATGAATGAATAATAATTAATTCACATTGACTCACCTGCAGGCTATTCCAAAGTTTGGCTCACTAACCTGTTTAACTTTAGCTGTCAACGTACTTGCCAACATAAATATCGTCTTCATAAATCTTTTAACAGTACAGGACGCAAATCTGTTTTATAAAATGCATAATTTTGCCTCTCGAATCTGATCCACTTATGAAGTCGTTGTAAAACAGCAGAACACATATGATAGCATATTACTTACATTTGATATTAATGAGCCTTTAATGTCTATAATCTAATGGACTATATTAAAATAGAATAGAGTCAGTTAAAAAAACTAAATAAATGTAGGTATTGAACACTTTTGACTTATATCATGTTGATATTGTTGCCGTTTTATAAAAGCAATGAGCCAATATGTTTATTTTAGTTGCTAAAATTAAATATGTAATTTAAAAAATGCTTTAATTTGTAATTTTATTTAAAATAACTGAACACTAATTAATATTTATACAAATTAAATAATGAACAATTAACACTAATACAAATGATGACGTAAATAAAATAGTTATTTTATATATATTTCCTGTCTTATATCATTTTCATGTGCATTTTATAAAGGCAGTAACCCAGAGTGAGTGTATTTTCAACTAAAATTAATGATATTTAATACAAATGTATTTTTAGTTTGTAATTTATTAAAATAATTGAATATTATCTTTTAAAATTTGTTATAATTTGTCGGCATATTTATACAAATTAAATTAAATAAATGAATGAAAATAAACATACTCTGATATGGTATAGAATATATCTATATACTTGTTTTATTTTAACTACATTAAAAGTAAAATGAATAAATATTAATTATTAAAATACATGTAGATATGTACTAAAACTATTGAACACTTGGGTATCTATGGTGATGTTTTCCCAGTTATAAAAGCAATGAGCCAATATGTTTATTTTAGTTGCTAACATACAATCAAGTATTATTTTAAATAATTCATAAAAATATGAATTAATATTTACATAAAATGTTTTTAAATATGTTTACTGTAATATTTACTAAAATAATTAGAAAAAAAACACTAGTACAGCTTCCCTTAAATTTTTCTTTTTCTTTCTTTTTTGTTTAATTATATATGCTGATTCACTTGAAAATGCATCACATTACAGAAGTAAAATAGGTTGCGACGCACTTGCCCTGCACTAGCCATTCACATCTGCGCACTTCAGTATTTTCAGTCCATAACGTGCAACTTTAAGTGTCAAATGGCTGTATTTGAATACAAACCAGCACGAGGAGAACCAAGACAGAGAGAAACAGAAGATTTCTCTTGAGCTGAGGTGTACAAACATCTCCCGCCATGGAGTAGATGTTATATATTCATGATGAATGCATATATGATTATTAATAATGCATGTAACGGCAGCCTGCAGGTGTGTGGAGTGGCCATTAGGGGGCACACAGAGCCCGAATTCCCCCCCGACATCTGGAATGTGCTCTTCCAAGCGCTATCCCCGACAGTGGGCTGTTGGCATGGCAACGAGGGGATGGTGAGAGTGTGTGTGTGTGAGGGTGAGAGGGGGGCGAGAAAACAGGAGATCATAGTGCATACAGCAGACGAGGAGAAGGATATATGACAGGTACAGGTGAGCGCCTCGCTGACACACACACACACACACATTCAGAGGCGGGCTGGAGGCGGCCCGCTTTGGGGTTCACCGTGACCTGTTATACTATCCTGCATTTACCTGGCCCAGGAAGCAACGCACGCACCTCGACGCGTCCAAGCTGGAGAGAGATAGCCCTCCCCTCTATACAGATTCCCATTAGAAACACACAACACAAAATCATGCTGATCGCACATCCACATAATGTACTAGAGATGATTATATAACCAACCCACAATGCACAGCGGCATGAGAGCGACCACAATAACTCATTACTTCATGCGTGTGTGAGATGCAACTGGCCTTTCGAGACAAAAGTCAAAGCCTGTCCAGTACAACACACACACACTGCTGTTAGCTCATTCACTTCATTCAAAGCGTGTCGTAATTTCTTGGACAGCAGCCCTCCACGCTGAACACACACACACACACACACACCCATATACACACACACACACACACACACAGATCTAATATGTGCTCGAGCACAGCAGAACAGCTCAATTAAAATCTGATGCTCCTGGGCAAGACAGACCAAGTTTGCCATAAAAATCCTTTAAGGAATAGTTCATCTATAAAAATCATCTACTCATAATCGTTGTTCCAAACCCTTTTGATGTACTGTGGAAAACAAAAGAAGATGTTTAGCAGAATGTCCAAGCTGCTCTTTTTCTCCTTTGGATTTACACAGACGGAAGATGTAATAAGAATATAATGACAGAAAATTTTGTATTGACATTTTTGTATTTACTTTTGACTCCTTTGTAAATGCACTAGTTTTGCTTTAAAACTGCTTTAAAATATTTGTTCTAAAGTAAAAAAAAAAAAAGTGAAACGAAAAGTTAAGTAACGAACACCGTGGCAAAATATATAAAAACGAAAAAATTGTGTAACGGTGCATCATATTAAAACCATATGAATAATATTAAATTAAATATGTCCTAAACCTTAGTAATTATATTAAAAATGATTAATTTAACCAACATTAAAAAGGAATTCTTAAAATTAGAGAGGCATGACAAATAAACAAACAAAACAAAAAGTATGTAACTGCTCAGGTCATGCAAATGATTACGACTGTGGTTTTATCTAATACTAAATGCATTACTATTTAAATTAGAATATGAACATAGGAAATAATGACAACCAATTTAATATTAACACATTAAACCATGACTACAAAATTACCTAAAATTAGAGATGCTGGCAAACATACAAAAAACTGCTATCTAAATGCAAGCTTATTAGTACTGGTTTTTGTCAAATATATTAATATACCAAACAATATAAAAATTCTTTCTATTAAAAACTAGTTAATGGGAAATCTAGCTATATAACAAACTCTACATAAACAGCTATATATTCAAATATCATCAGTTATATAATTTATATAAATTTAACCCAAGTAAACTGTTATTTTTTGCGCGTGACTTACCCTTGAATTGACACATACCATTATAATGCCACTGAATAGATCCCAGAGTGAGCTAGACGACGAGACAAAAAAAAAAAAAATTTTTTAAAATAAAATACAGTACAATCGCAGTGAAAAAGTCGAAAAGCATAAGTTAAAACTGCTTCTCTATTCAGTTAATCATCACTAGCATTGCTCATATAGCATTAGCGATGCTAGCAAACCCCTTACAGAACATATTAAAGAGGCCATGAACTGAGAAATCAAAATTGAAGGAGGGTGCGAGGGCAATGTCCGAGACTTGGAGCAGAAAGAAAGCGCTCTAGAAGCCCCTCACAACACCTGCATTAGCAAACAGTGAGAAAGTCGTCAGGCTAACTCCACCATTGAGGGCCAGAGCGCGACTGCAGGCCATGTGAATCATCAAACTGTTCTACAAGTCTTTTTGCAAAGTCAGCCTGTTAAATCCTGCTGTGTCCAAACGAAGCCTGTTGCTTTCGCTTCAGCCACTTGTTCCCTCTCATTAATACACCTGCTTTTAAACACACACTGCGCTCTCTCTTTATCTACAGAAATACAGAGATATCTACTCGAATGAAGTGCTGTAAGCTCCACAACACACACACACACACAACACCACACACACACACACACAACGAACGTCCCATATTCTTGCAGGAGTTGACCGGGGCGCCGGGGCCGTTTCAAGAGCTTCACTGACAGCTCTTGTCACTAGTAGTTGTTTTACTTATGTCACACTGATGCTAGAGACGGCTATTGGGAGTATTGAGCTTCAGGTACACGTAAAAACTAATTAGTCATTACATTCCATTTACATTTCATGAAAATACTCAGATACTATACAGTCTATTTTTTACAATAAGTGATGAATTGATATTTTGAATTTCATATTTATTAATTTTTATTTGAAATAATTTATCAACAATTTTAAAAATATGTATTATTCTGTATATGCATATACAGTACATATAATTTTGGTATTTAGATCTTATTTCATTATCTTTATTCTATATTATAACAAAAGCACTATTTTCTATAGTATAATTATTATATTTTATATAACAAAATATTTAAAGAATATAAATAGAATGTATTATATATTATTTATTTTATATTGTTAAAAAAAAATGGTAACAAGATTCTTTTTATTAAATATTGTATGATTATTTTATATATGCATATACCAGTATATTATTTTCATATTTAAAGTAAATTTATTATGTATATTTATTATATATTTCAAAAGAAGATTATGTGTCCTACACATGTGTATACAGCATAATAACACACACACACACCCACACACACACACACCTGCATATATATAGATTTTTTGATATTTTGTAAGTAAAAATATTATTTATATTAAATTTGATTACATATTGTAACAAATAATAGTATGCTGTGACACACACACACCACACACACCCCACACACACACACAACCACACACACAACACAAAAACACACACACACACAAACACACACAATACATACATACATAATACACACAATAAATGTAATACATTTTGTATAATAATACTATATAAATCCATCATCCATCTATCCTCACACATCCAGTGTTGGAAGAAAGTGTCAGCTTAATAAATGTAAATACATAACTTTATACCTATAATATATTACATGTGTAAAGTTATGTATTTACATTTATTAATTTAGAAATGAGAAGCTTCGCTTACTTCCAGTTTGCAGCTTTGAAGGCATTAAAACCTACAAACTCGAAGTAAGCAAATCTTCTCATTTCACAAGCGAAGAGTTCAGCCAATCACAACAGAGATCATGTGTACAGACATCTTAAAGGTACAGCAACAAAACCAGCCTGTTTAATTCTAAAGGTCAGAGAGGCTGGAAAATGGTCTTAAAATCGGCTTTTGGTGCAAGAAACTTTGAATAACTTTATAAGCAGCTCCAGGGAAAAACCTTTGTACAAATTGAATATATGCTGCTATATAAGTTTAAGCCTGTAAACCACATTCAAATGCAGAATTGTTGTGTGTGGGTTGCATAAATAACCACATTATATAATCATTTAAATGATATGCATTTTTATGCAAATACATGGTCGCAACAATATGTGTATTCACAGCCACAAACCACAGCGTCCCTTTATCAGCTTAACACTAGACGTGTCTAACACAAGCCGCCCACACGCTGTGTGTGTGTGTGTGTGTGTGTGTGTAAGGCCACGAGTGTTCAAGTTTGAACACAGTCAATAAAGAAACAAGCTTTTGTCACTGGGGTTTCTAATTCTGCTGATACGAGAATCCAGATCACACCCACTGGAACACCAACAAAAGTTTTTTTTAAGCACAGCAGTGCTGGTGTGGGGTGTAGGGATGTGTTCCCACAACCTACTACTGTGCTGAACAAATAATACTACTATGCTCCACATACTCGTTTGCATAGAATATATATGTATGATACCACCGCACCGCGATAAGCCAAGAATCGGTATTCAGTCAATTAAAAACAATATCAGGGACAATTGTATCCTGTTTTATCAAAGGGAGACGAAAAACGTGTCAGCCAGCAACTTGCATGATAAAATGTCCTTGTAATTTAGAACTGAGAAGCAATCATTCGTTGGACCATAATGAATCAGCTGTCTTCAAGCCAGGCTGCGGGATCCATGTTTGTTATCTTCACAAACATTATTTCGTAAGCGACTCTCGCAACAGCTTTGTGGTTTGTTACATTTGGTATGAAAAAGTCTCAGATTTCAAATTCTGTTCATTTTATTACAGTATTCAAACAATAGATGCCGTTTTGGCACTCGTTAAATTGTGGAGCGCGAGTCTTTTCCACTTTATTACAAGTTATAGTGCAAAATAAACATAAATGAGCATCAGAAGTTCTTGAAAGATACAGTACAACTTACCAAAATGTATCATGCTTCATGTAATGACTTAATTAGAGTTTTAACCGAAAGAATTCACCAGTTCCATTGCAATATATATATTAAAGGTACAGAATCATAATGGTATCGTTAAGATACCATTACAGTTTTTAACAATAGTTTGCTGTAGTTTTATCTGCCATTTTCATTTTTATTTTAGTTTTAGTAATTTTGTTGTATTTTTGTCATTTTTTATTAGTTTTATTTTTATATGTATAATATATTTTTTTTTCAGTTTTAGTCAGTTGTTTTAATGTGGCAAGGTAAACTAAATGAAAATGATCATTTTTTCTTTATTAACTTGTCACAATAATTATGAATTTATTTTATTTTATATAAGGTGCAAATTTCAAAATACACAATATATGTCAACATTATGCAGCATACAGTATATAGTGGACAGTATGCAGCACGCTAGTACTCCATTGTGAATAGTGTATATGTCAACAGCGTATACAGTAGAACAACACACAATGTGAATGAGTTTCATTCATAGACTCAAACTAACAGAGTATAAAGAACTGAGAGCCTCCGGCTGGGTTTCCATCAGAAAGATCCTCTCTCTGACACAACACAGTCGAGAGTCTCACAGCATTTATACTCTGAGTGTGTGCTTTTAAATCCATTCAATCTAAATGCCATGATCGCAGTGGGAGCTTCAGCCCCGATCCACAGCAAAGCCTCCTATAAAGGTGCCGCACGCTTGAATCAACAGCAAAATGGCAGAGAAAAGTGTGTTAGTATGTGTGACGAGTCTTTACGTGGCAAAGGGGACGTGATATGAATCGCTGGCTCTCGCTGCACACGGCACATGAGCGAATGTCATGAAACCGGTCAGGAACACGTCCGGGTCACACTTCAGCCCACCATCAACTCAAGTATATGTGCATGAGGAAACTTAATCTGTTTTAAGACCATTATTATTTTCTGTACTATGATATTATTTTCATGCTAATTAAACATGTTTAATCCCATTTCTCAGTAGCATACTGTAATTGAAAAAATAATCACTGCTACAATAAATAATATTATTTATTTATTAATATTTGCAAATTCGATATCGTAAAAGTATTATTTGTACTGAACTTAATTTAAGTCCATTTAAATAAATAAAGACAGTATGTTGTGAATGAATAAAACCGATTTGAAACCAGTCATTAGTTTTCACTTCACATTTAATTGTCATGAAAATTATGTAAACAAAAGCAGCTTAAAAAAAACGCTTCATTTTCTTTATGGCAATGTCTTTTTACTAAAAAATATAAAATCAAATAAATACAAGATGACTGGTGCACGAATTTAAATTAGTGCCATTAAAAAAGATAAAAAACTTAAATTAAATTTTCAATCACCGTTAATTGGCATGAAAAATAATGGTATTTTTTAAATGAAAAAATATATTTTCTAGGACTAAATAATTGAGTTTACAAAATATTAAGTATAATTATATATTATTTTTTTCATTAGGTATTCTATTATATTATTAGTAATTGTTAGTAATAAAATATTATTAGTAAAAATGATTATAATAAGAGTTCAACTTTTAAAAGATACTCTTTTTTAGTAGGTATTTTTTACAAAGTGCAATTATGATTATGATATTTATTATTCTGTAAAATATAAAATTATTATAATTTTATAAGTAATGTGGAATAAATGATACATAAATGCACAGCCCCAAAATATTTATTGTGTTGTTTTGATGTTGGATGAGTGAATATGACCCGGCAGTCATTCCAGGGTGTGTAATCTCACTCATGCCGTATTCAAGCATTCTACCGAGACAACACAGATCTCACTTCAAAGCATGCGTGTGTGTGTGTGTTTGTGAATACATTATCTCTGTCTCCGAGATCATTTGCTTTCCACATTATATCAGCCACTGCATTAATATCTGAGCGAAGCTATGTTGCTACTCCAGTGCCGAGAGCTTCCTGTTTGATTCTCATTCACTAGGCATTCTGGGTAATCACAAGCCTTCAGAGCAGCCACAAATGGGCCAGAGGAACGTGCCAACAGCTAGAAGGCTTGGCCATTCAGACACAGTCTCTCTCTCTCACTCGGTGTCTTCTCCTTATTAGTCTGCTAGCTCTTCCTGGCTGAGTTAATTAACCAGGGAATGGGAGAAAAGAAAAAACATGTTTGAGGCGAAAACGAGAGAGAAAGACTGAATAAACCAATACATCTGAAAAATACTGAACGAGTCAAGTGGGGTTTCAAGAGAAAGTTCTTGAACTGTACAGCGGTGCTGGGGAAGCTACTTTACACAAACTAGTTAAAGGTACTCTTTTGAACAGCTAGTTAGCTATACTACAAGCTATTAACAAAATATAGCTACTGCAATAAACATTATATAATAAAGAATTATTTATCCATCACATAAACAATGATTATTTTAGTTAGGGTAAGAGCATTAACCTCAAATTTACAAAACACCAAATATAACTAATATACAACTAATACAAACACAGCCTAATTTACATACTTGAATGAAAACAGTGATAAAACACATATTTGGACAAAAAAATATTCCATTGCAATATTGTATTATAATGCATAAATTGCCATTCATAACTGAAAATTAATATATTTGGTATTTTTGTATATATTTATTAAATATTCATTTGCAAATATTTGGTATATGTTTATCAAATTCATTAATGCTATTTAATATACTGCGTTATTTATTAAATATGAACCACACCAACACACACACTCATTGACATAAAATATATTATAAATAGGATGATTATAAAACATTTTTTGAACATTTCACTGAACTAAAACCGATTCACTAAAATGTTGATATTCATTGCCATATATATATATATATATATATTAGTGCTGTCAAATCGATTAATCACAAACAAAATAAAAGTTTGTTTACGTAATATATGTATGTGTACTGTGTATATGTATTATGTATATATAAATACAAACACCTGCATGTATATTGTATTTATATGTGTGATATTGCATTGTGTATTATTGCTGTGTACAAATATAAATATTTCTAATATTACTGTAGTGTGTGTATGATAGTACCTTAATAAAACAAGAACATACATAAACAAAAACTTTTATTTTGATGCGGATTAATCGCGAATTAAACCGTTGACAGACTAATTGTATTACCGTATATATATATATATAATTGTATATGTAAAATTTGATTATTTTTAAATAAATATTAAAAATACATGTTAAAAAAGGATCAAAATTTATAGATATGATATATATTAATTATTAAAACAAAAATAGTTAAAATACATAAATCCATCTTACATAATATTCTTAATAAATACAAATTGTGTAATTATATATATATATATATATATATCTATATTTTATATATATCTATTTTATATTATAATATATTATATATATAGGTGTGTGTATGTTTTATATATATTAATATTAAAACTTTTTCAATATCTATTCTTAAAATAACATATTTAATATATACCACATATATATTATATATATATAATTCATTATATAGACAGCCTCCAGTCCTAAAATCTGAACAACGTTATATAATGTGTTACTTGTTTTTTTTTTCAGGTTGAGAACAACAATAACTGGCTTCAACAGAGGAGGCGCTAGCAGCACAGGAACTACAGGTGTTTCCATCTTAATGAAGTCCTGCATCAGTCTGTATAATATTAATGGTGATCAGGGAGACCCCTAATGTTTTTCTTGACGTTTAAAGAGGCATCCGAGTGTGTGTCAGCGCCGGTCTCAGGAGACTTACGCCACTTCAGTCAGAGGCCTGTAAATTAGCCTCGTCAGTTCTGTCCTCTCACTGGCACGCCACCAAACACACTAAATCATAACGCTAATGTCATACAGCGGCTGTTTGTGAGACACCGAAAGAGAGACACTCACGTCTGCGTTCTCTAATTTAGCTGCGATCACTCGTCGGCCCTCTAAATGATCAAAATCTAATTCAGCCTGTGACTCACTGCCATTATCCAGTGCAAAAACATCGTGCGATGATCGCTGGTTAGCCAGAGAGGATTTCCCTGGAGAGGTGTAGGCAGAGTGTGTGCTGTGTGTTATATAGAGAGCAATGCTTTTTAATAAATGAATGTTTATGTAAGTGACAGGCATGCATTACACACACACAACGACACACACACACCACACAACAAACACACACACACACACACCCACAGGAAGGCATTCAACCGTTGATTAAAACAAAATCTCAGAATCTCAGATAAAAAAATCTAAATATCCATATGACATTTATAGTTTTATAATATTTATTTTGCACAAACCGACATTCAACAATAATAGATTAAGATACTGTTCTTTCGTAAATTGATTTATTATTGTAACAATCAATTATTGAATAATGTTGTGTTAAAAAATGCTACATTTTTCAAATTCTTAAAAAAAAAATGTTTTTAATTATTTTTAAATCATAATTTGGAATAATTAAAAAATTATGACATTTTGACAAAACCATCTTTACATTATTTTGTTATATGTTATTTATTTAAAGGTATTACAAACTTAACAAAAGTTATTTTTATTATATAGAAAAATTATATTAATACAATACATATGCAATATAAAAAATATTATTAATTATAATAAAGATTAAATATAACCGTCTATCGTATATATATTACTAGTAATCATATATATATATATATATATATATAATAAAATATATATGTGTGTGTGTGTGTGTATAAACAAAATATGTACCTCTGTACTTAGTTAAATAGATACTTCTAAGATATTAAATATATAACAGAATTTAATGTTTGTCATTTATGTAATGTGTGTGTGGTGGTCGTTGCTTGTGTGTGTATATATATTCTAGATATATATAATATATATATACTGTATATATGTGTGCTTGTGTGGTGTTGTGGTGTTGTAGTATATATTCATCTATATGTGGTGTTTGTGTGGGGTGTAATATAATCTAATTTGCTTGTTAGTGTGGTTGTGCTGTGTGTGTGTGTGCACGTGTAGGTGTGTGTATATAATGTGTTGAGGTGTGTGTGTGTGTGTGTGTGTGGTGTATATATATATATATATGATGTGCTTGTGGTTTTCTGTGTGTGTGTGTGTGGGTGTATCTATTATGTGATTGTTGTTGGGTGGGTATATATATAGTGGTGTGTGTGCGGTGTGTGTTGTATCCATTTATGTGTTGTGTGTGTTGTATATATAGATATATTATATTATTACAGTATTAAACAAATACATACCCGTTATTGTTTTTTGTTTATAAATGTTTATTTATTAATATTGTTTATATATTAATTATAAAATATTACTATTAATAATCATAATAATGAATATAATAACACGTGTAAATATAGTTATTTAGTTATTGTTATAGTTAACTGTTTTTCATCATTAAATTATAATTAGAAGCAAATTTAAAGTAAAAAAATGTTAAAACAACTTGCGTATATACTGTACGCATTTATGTAAATGATTTATTAAATTTCATGAGGTCATGTGACAATGCAGCAATCTGTTTGAAATGTTTATCGTTCATACTGTACACTGATTCACATGCAACTTATACGGCATACTGCACAATAGTTTCCATTCAGAACATATGTCAAGCTAATAAGACACCTAGTGAGAGAGCACAAATATACAAAATAAAGCATAAAAGAAGAGAGTGAACTTGGGAGACGTGTTCAAGGAGAGCAGAGATAAAAGGATCTGATGCTAAATTCAGAGGATGAAAGAAGAACAAATAGGGATAAAAATGCCAAAAACAGAAATAAACAAGGCACACACAAGGCGTGCAGTCAAGATCACAACAGTTCACGTCTCAGCATGAAGGAAGTCACTGTATCTCACACCTCATTGGCTGAGCTCTGGCCCACACAGCCACCAATGGTGTTCAAACAGCCGTTAGCCTCAGGTGAGTCTCATTAGCATGATTAATGAGCTCAGTACTTATTAACGACATTCAACTGAATGTACAGCTTGTTAATTTACTTTGTATCAGCCATTCTGAAGCTCTCTTCCAAAACCTAGTGAGACGCCTACTTAGACAGCATTCATCCAAAGCGTTCCCTGTTCCACAAGACAGGAGGAAAATAACACAGCCGCAAGAAACTAGTGATGCAAAGTCCGATTCATTTCAGCGAACCGGTTCTTTTCGGACAGATCGACTCATTGAACCGGTTCAAAAAGCCGATTCATCAGTTCCTGACGTCATCAAGCAATAACGTGATTTCGCTTAAGCAACTTTAAATATAATATGCATGCCAATAACTATTGTAAAATGTATTTACATCACTCGAACAAAGGGGGGGGGGGGTTGTTGCAGGGTTTAATAAAATGTATTAAATAAACAGTCAACAAGCATATTTCCAGTACGCGCCATCAGGCTTGCACGGATCATCAACTCACTCACAGATCTTCTGTAATCTCGAAACTTTGCCACGCTCAGTCGGTTCTTTTTGAGTTGGACGTGTTACTTCGGCTGTGCGTCCTGCGTCATCAACCCGGAACTAAAGTTCGATTCAGTTAGATTATGTAAACCGGCTCGACCGGTTACTTCTTGAGAACCGGCTCAAAAGAACGATTCGTTCAAGAACCTAACATCACTACAAGAAACCTCGTTTAGACACAAAGGCAGCATTACATCCTTCATTAAGAAAACAATCAATCTGCACTAATGCTAATTTGAGCATTATGCTGTTTATTTAGTAGCATGTTATCATCAAACTTTGTTCTCGTAAATTGAGCTTTTTGCATCAATACTAAAAGTATCGATTAAAAAGATTAACTGAATTAAAAACACTATTTTACTGACTTGTATGTGCAACATATTTTTAAGGCTTAGAGTATTGCAATGTAAACACGACAACACACTAACGCCATGCTATAATAAAATCAACTGAAAGTGCCGTTTCTCTTGTAGTTCTCATGAATATTGCTATTTAGCCACACGCTAACATCAAATTATTGGAATATAAATGGTTAAAAATGCACTATTTTATTCAGAACTTGTCTGTACTATGTATTTTGATGCTAATTTGGTTAATGCTTGTAGGGGGGATTTCTTTATGTATTTTTATGTTGATTGAGTACTACACCACGTTGCGACTTAGTATCACCCTGTTGAAAAAACCCAGCATATGCTGGTTAGGTATGATTTGACGCTGGGATGCTGGTTTAAGCTGGTCCTTTGCTGTTTAAGCTGGGTCCTCTTGCTGGTTTAAGCTGGTCCTTTTCCAGCACATAACCAGCATAAACCAGCAAAAGGACCACAAAACATCAAAGAACCAGCTTAAACCAGCAAAGGCCCAGCATAAACCAACAAAGGGCCCCCCTCCCCCTCACCTACACCCAGTTCGTCACAGCAAAGGACCAGCTTAAACCAGCAAAGGGCCAGCTTAAACCAGCAAAGGACCATCTTAAACTAGCGAAGGACCAGTTTAAACCAGCAAATGACCCGCTTAAACCAGCAAAGGACCAGCTTAAACCGCATCTCCTCAGGTCAAAACAGATCCTAACCAGCATATGTGGTTTTTTCAACAGGATGGTCCATCATAAAATAAAAAATCGATAAACTAGTTCAGTTCAAATCTAAAAACACTGACACTGTTTTTACTCGTAAGTCGTAGTCAACTACTTTAAAAAGGCTTAGTATAGAATATGTAAGTCATGACAACATGCTAATGTCCTACTATAATAATCAATTGAAAGCACTGTCTCTCATGTAGTTCTCATTATTATCGCTATTTAGCAACATGCTAACATCAAACTATTGTATTCAAATGAGAATCGCTTCTTGTGTGCCATTTTCTAGCATTATTTTGTATTAATAGGCTACTTATTAGATCAATATACTGATAACTATTTTACCCAAAACTTGTGCACACTTTCTATTTCAAATGTTTATTAGATTATAACGCCATTAGATTAGCAATATGCTAATGTTAAACTTTACCGCACAGTCAATTAAGAGTCGGTTCTCATGTGTAAAGCTCTTTTGTGAGGTTCACCTGCCATGCAGAGCTGCTGCCTATGAAGTGCACTACAAATAACTTGCGTGCGAGATTTGGCTGCCTATGTTGGCAGTCGATAGCATGACGGCTCACTAGCGTTTTGGAACAGAGCTTGAGAGAAACTACTGGCTCTCATTATGACTTGAACGAGAGAGCGAGTGAGAACGCAGTGCACTGCTGTGTCTGGGCCTGTGGCAAATCCACACTATGATGGGTATTACCTACAATGCCGTGCTCTCTGGCAGGTGCTCAACCCGCTTGCAGTGGGTTGGTCAAACATATAATACACCTCTCAATGCACACACACACATGCACACACTCTGACAGATACCTCTTTTCAGGGGGGGTTTCTTGACTGGGCGGTTCTTCCTGTAGGTCTGGCAGATTTGCAAAGTCGTCTTGCTCGGCCAATCCGATCGTGAGAGAGAGAACCACCATTTTTCCTTCCCTTCACCAAGAAAATGACACACAAAACAAAGAAAGAGCAGAAAGAGAGAGCAGTAAAGTGTAGAAAGTAAGAGTCGGGAGTGAGAGGAAACAGGAAGGAGAAACCGTTAGTAGGCAGCAGATATTATTCGTGTTGAGTTTGGGATATCGGCCCCGTTCCTCAGACGGCACTGCACAAATACTGCACATGTTCTGTTTTACAGCAGCTGATTCACAAGCATGCACTTATTTTCATGTTTATGCTCTCTAAAGACTGAAGATCCTCAAGAAATGCCACGCGTGCCATCCTCAAAACTAGTTCAAACATAATAAACACCATGTATACTGACCCAAATGATAGATTTCTCATTAGCACCTTGTACATGTGCAGATCTGTGTTGATTATATGATGTAAGCCTTGCGCCGCTCTCAAGATATACTGCATGGCGTTTTCTTAAGGATATCTCACGCGAGCTCCTCAAATACATAAACTTAATTGTTCAGAAAACCTGTATGAGTTTTGGACCCTACTTGTGCTCATCATAAATGATCATTTTGGGTAACTATCCCTAATTAAGCCCTTCACACCAAGAACGATAACTATAAAAATAACATTAGCCTCTACCTAATAATGTTCATTTTTTATAAGCATGCTGCATTTTTGTTGTCTGTTGCTATTAAATGCCTCAGCTCAGGTGGAATCTGATTGTTTCAATGTTTTTAAAAACCGTTCAAACAGCTGAACATTGGTTCTAAAGTGAATATCGGGTCCTCTGTGTTATATCCATTATAACTGTTACCTGCTATCTTTTTAATGTATCTTTTTAATAGCATACAAATACACCATAAGATGTGTGTGTGGGGGGTGGGGGGGGGGGTGGGGGGGGGGCTGGGGGGGGGGGGGGTGGGCGGGGGGGTGGTGGGGGGGGGGGGGGTGGGGGGGGGGCGGTGGGGGGGGGGGGGGGGGGGGGGGGGTGGGGGGGGGGGGGGGGGGGGGGGGGGGGGGGGGGGGGGGGGGGGGGTGGGGGGGGGGTGGGGGGGGGGGGTGGGTGGGGGGGGGGGGGGGGGGGGGGGGGGCGGGTGGGGGGGGGTGGGGGGGGGGGGGGGGGGGGGGGGGGGGGGGTGGGGGGGGGGGGGGGGGGGGGGGGGTGGGGGGGGGGGCGGGGGGGGGGGGGGGGGGGGGGGATGGTGGGGGGGGGGTGTGGGGGAGGGGGGGGGTGGTGGGGGGGGGGGGGGGTGGTGGTGAGGGGGGGTGGGGGGGGGGGGGGGGGGGGGGGGGTGGGGGGGGGGGGGGGGGGGGGGGGGGGGGGGACGGGGGTCGGGGGGGGGGGGCGGGGGGGGGGGGGGGGGGGGGGGGGGGGGGGGGGGTGGGGGGGGGTGGGGGGGGGGGGGGGGGGGGGGGGGGGGGGGGGGGGGGGGGGGGGGGGGGGGCGGGGGGGGGGTGGGGGGGGGGGGGGGGGGCGGGGGGGGGGAGGGAGGGGTGCATAATGTGTGTCCATGTCATTCTTCTTAATAAGGATTACAGTTTTTACATGCTATATAAAGTTATTGGGCATAGTCATAGCCTTTTTGATGTGATATACTGCAGTGCAGTTTTCACACTTTATCCAACACAACACGCCTCGTATTATTCTATTATACGATAAGAACTCATTTGAAGATATACAATATCATATTGAATATATAAAACTAGTTTATTCATTATAATAACACAGATTAATATATCCCGTATATATATGATAATATCATCTTTTCATATTAATACTATATAATGTATATAATATACATTGTACATATTACCATGTCCTTTAAACTGACAATTTTCTGAGTACGACGACAACATTGTCAAAATGATCACTGTCCCCACCACAGACATCTGCGCTTAGAATTGACTAAGAACGCTGTTCATGCCAGGCCAGTAGGTGGCTATGTCACTTTGTAAAGAAACACTATCAATGTTCTGTTCTGATCAAATGTTCTGTTAAAACAAGTAAAATCTTTGTCAGGCTGATTGTATTTTACATTAAACCAAGGTAAACTGGTATTGCAATTTTGCATTTAAACAAAATTAAAATTTCATTTCAGATTTGTATATTATTTAATGTAAGGTTGTACGATGCTTTAAAGCAAAATAATGTGTTTCGCTGACGTTCAGGTATGCATATTCAAATCAGACAACATTTTGTTGCACTCTGACTGAATAGTTTAGTGAAATACAAATTCTCCAGTCATCCCCGTCGCATTTAGAGCAGCTCTCGGTGTGAACATGCCTGTAATGTAGTGCAACCTCAAGACTCACACTTCTCTGGCACACGCTATACCTTCGACACACCACACGCCTAGTCTTCCCTTATGTGTCCCTCACACACACACACACACACCCATCACATATTGCATTTACTGTCCGCTTCAACTCACACATTGTCGGTTCCTCTCTCTCCCTGTCCACGCTCTCACCTCTTTAACTGGTGTTTCATCCCTCTCTTTCTCTCTCCACCTTAAAATAGAGGGCCGTTAAAGAAAGATCTGGACTAATTGTTTACTATTTGGAGTGCCGTGTGTTTGTTGTGTGCGTTGTGTGTGTGAGGTGTCCAGCACTGAGCTGCCGCTTTCTGGTCACTTGCTCACCCTCTATCTCCTCTCCTCCCCGTCCTCTCTTTCTCGTTCTTACATCTTCATTTTCGCTCCTCCGTACAAATCCCCCTCATCTCTGCGCCTCCACCTCTCTCTAATATCCGCTATTAAACTCCCTTAAACACACTTTTCGAAGCTGGCCGTTCTCTCCCTGATTTTAAGAACAGTTTTCACATGAAAATTCTTAGGTTTACGCATCGCATGTTGTTACAACCAATATTTAATTTTAGTTTATACCCAACTTACTTTGTATTTTACATTAGCATTATTTATTATTGTTATTATTCGATATTTATATTAATATTTTGTAATTTATATTTTTAATTAGGCTTTATTTTTCATAGTTTCGGTTGGGCAGTCTTTAGTTGTTTTATTTTTTAAATTTCTACACTGTATACTGTAGTATTGTCTCCATGTCCTCACTGTTTGTTATTCAGCCAATTTAGCCTTCTTCAATTAAACTTACTGTTGTTCCCTAAACCATTTCTGTTTAGTTTAAGTTTAATTAATATTCAATTTATTTTCAGCATATTTCAAATAAAACGTGTAAAAAAAATATAATATACAGTAATATAATATAATATAATATAATAATAAATACAATAATATTGTAAATAACTGATAGATCAATAAATTTCACCTATATATAAATAAATATAAAATGATATTTAAATAACTATATTGTTTATATATAGAACTATATTTTTTGTTTATATATATCAAAACGTATATATAAACGTATGAAATGTGGATATGCAGTATATTATATTTTATATATTTTTGTCTCATCTCTTAATTAAGTATGAGAACTTTAAATCCTTAACCTTATTAAATCTCCTCTCAAAGAGTATTAAGCTTTTTCTGTTATGCACTCTATATTATCTAGTTTTCCTTTATTCAGATTTTTGTTGGATGCTAATTTGTTTTTTAAATTTAAAACACTATTTTATTTTTTATGTTTATTTTTAATTATAACTAACTTATTTCGTCAATTTGTTCAGCGCCAAATTTTTACATCCCTATGTTGTACATTCGTCAAATCTCTCCTTTTTATTTTCAAAAACCAAAAATAAATAAATAAATAAAAGCACACAGGTTTGAAACAACATGAATGTGAAGTAAATTCATTTTCAGCTGAGCTATTCCTTTCATTTCTAACCTTGTCATATGGTATTATGATCTCTTGTTCTTCACTTCCTTTCCTTCTCCTCCCATCTAAAGTGGTTTTAATACTCTTCATCCCTCCCCCCTCCACTTCCCCATCTTCCATTTTTCTTCTCTCTCCTGCTGTAAATCCATCCGTTCCTTCATATTCTCCTGGGCTTCCCTCCATTTTGGCACACTGTGGCTATTTTTACCTTTCAGAATTTAATGGCTGCAAAAAATAGCTCCTGGCTGGTGCGACTACACACTCGCACACATACGACACACACTCGTGCGCGCAACAGACAGGAATCATTATTGTCAAAGCAATAAAAGGAGGCACTTTTCCGGTGAGAGCTGGATGGGTGAATGTTCGGGGATGTTCACAGGACTGACGCAGACCACCGATAACACACCAACAACCCTCAATTACACCCCACCTCCCCCTTCCTCTCTTTCTTTCTTCGTCCTCCCTTTCTTGTTCTCCTTTTCTCTGTCTCTATGTCAGACCCAAGGCCGTGTATGTGTGTCAATGACATCCCCCTTTAACCAGCGGAGATGAAATATTTAGTCTTCCCAGCATAAGCGGAACAAGGATGTTTTGGGAATTGCATACTTCCATTCTATTTTTGCAGTATGCATATTGTTCACAGTTCGTGAATTCTCTGAAATTATTTACTGCATTTGCCCAAATGTACAGTATGCAAACATCAAGGACTACTGTATTTCAGAATGCAATGCATTTGACTTTACATTTTGAACTCAAAGCAATATTATCGACCCTATTTCGTCTCTTTCTCTAGGGCATTATTTTAGAGGTTTCTTGCAGGGAAAATCCAAGAAAAGAAAGGAATAAATTGAATGGAACACAATATGTCAATATGGTCTCTAAATAATTCATATCTATGGCGCACACAAGTTATATTAGCAACTTGAAAATACATTTTCCAACAGATCTCCATCACTTTTTGATTCATTTTACCAAAACAAACAAAAGCTTATGTTTGCATATAAAGCATATAAAATGTCCTTTCTTTTGCATTTTTATACTTGTTTTCCAATACAAATGTCAAAGTATTCTTCTCTCAAGATACATTAACTTGACATAAGACAAGAAGTCTTGTTTTCTGAGAAATTGATCAATGAGTTTATGAATAAAATGAACAAATGAGCGCAGAAAAATCTACTTAATTCAAAGGCAAAACAAGTTTTTATTCCTTGTCGACAGATATTAGTTATTGTTTTAAGCACAAACTTGCTCTATTTTGTTCAGTTCTCAGAAAACAAGACTTCATATCTTCATTTTGCTTTTCAACTAGTATTTTTCAACTAGTATTTAACTGTATCTTGACTTAAAGAAGTTTAGTAATGCATACTGCAAAACCGTAACAAAAATACTTTTTTTTTTTTTTTTTTGTGCAGCATATGCAACATTTATTGCCATGACTTTATGTATTTAAGACATTGGTAACACTTTACAATAAGGTTCCATTAGCATTAATGTATTAATTAACACGAACAAACAATGAACAATAAATTTATTACAGTATTTATTAATCTTTGTTAATGTTAGTTGATGCAACTTCATTGTTAGTTCATATTAATTCACAGTGCATTAACTAATGTTAACAAGTACAACTTTTGATTTTAATAATGTATTAGTAAATGTTGAAATTAACATGAACTAAGATTAATAAATGCTGTAGAAGTATTGTTCATGCTTAGTTCATGTGAACTAAAGTAGTTACTAATCGTTAACCTAGGATTAAGTGTTACAAGACTTTCTGCTCTGCTTTAAGACCTTTTTAAGGCCTTAATTTGTGGAAGGGTGGATTTAGACTTTAAGACCTTTTTAAGAGTCTGCAAAAACCTTGTTATTTGATCAAACCAACAAAATTTGGCATAAAACTGGTAAAATAGTGAAATAATCTGGCTAAATTAACCAGATGCTAAATTAAACATACAACATAGTCATTTCATGTAATTACAGTGTAGCATACTTTGTAACAATGCATACTGCACATTGTTCAATCAATACTGGAAATGTTCCAGTTATCAATAATGGACATGCAAGGACAAATGCTGTAGGTCATCTGAGTATTAAATGCATACAGAAAATCTGCATACTGTGCAGAGTATCTATACTGCAAACTGCATCAATAGTATGGTAGCATGTGTTTCTAAAGCTTGACTCAGACTTCGATTTACCCACTTTCTTATTTCTTTCTCTGTCCAGGGGTAACAATCCATTTTGAGAGAAATGATTCGGAGGACAGAAAACCAATGCTTCAGGGTTAACGTGAATCTGTAGCGAAGACTTTAACCTCAACACCTGCCTGCATACAAATAAACTGTGCAAATAAACACGTATAACCAAACATACACATTTAATGGAATAGTTCACCCAAAAAGGTACTCATCATAATGTTACAAACCCCATTGACAGGCTTTTTCCTAATACACTATTATATAAATCAGTACATCTCCAAAGGCAGAGAAGCACATTTAAAGTACATAAAACTGTCCATACAACTTGTGTACTGTTTTATAAGTCTTCTGAAATTATATGAACTCTTTTGACTACTTTGGTAGTACTTTTATTTGGTCCATTTTGTCCAAAGAACAGCATCAACATCATACAAGTTTGAAACTAAACTAAAATAAAACTGAAAATATAAATAAAAGCTAATTAAAAATATTAATAAAAAATAAAATGGTATATAAATAATACTAAAATAACACTAACTACTCCTTTAATCACTGGACAGAACTAGAAAACGAGAAGATGATTAAGAGCAGGATGAAGAATGAAGAATACATATCAAATACAAGACGTGCATCTGAAAAATGAGCGTGTAAATATCATGTGGCACGGGTTAATGGCATTTGTAGAAAATATCCAGCGGCCTTTCACTAGAAAGTCTTTTTCAAACCTGTCATAAAAAGCTGTTGACCTAGCAGCGTGTGAAGACACCTAGCTATTCATCACTGAATCACTGCGCTTAAATGTGAAAATTACAGGCCTTCTCTCGCACCGACCCCGTTCAGGAAAGCATCTATTATAATTCAATTAACTGCGTCACAACAGAGCCAAACGTCGCGTACGCGCAACTGAGGCAGGCTTACAAATTCAACCATGTTACATCACTTGAGAACCATGAAATCCATCAATCACGCCGATTTGCTGTGTGTTCACGTGTGGATAATCTTGGGAAATTAGATGATGTTCAGTCGCGTTAATTGTTTGTCATTTGAGCTCAGACCTGCCCTCCCTTCCTCCACAGGTCACACAGTGGCAGGCGGAGAGATTTACAGAGACGGAGTTAAAAGCTGTCACATAAACCCAGCCTATTGAAGACCTGTAGCCCCTGTCAAGCAGTTGTTATGTTATGTTATGCTATGGTCGGTTGATAGTCTGCAGTCCTGTTCGCTCAGTAAGTCACGGCTATTTTAGGGCATTATGTTTCAGACTTCGAATAAATGGCCCTGTTTGAAAACAAAAGACCAAGCTTAAGTGTAACGAAGGTTATGGTTGACCCCAAAAATTTATATTTTGCCACCATTTACTCACTCTCATGCCATTCTAAACACCATATTATGTTTTTCCTCCATGAAACAAAAAATAAGACATTTAAAAATATCAGCAAGCTTCTTTTCCATAAAATGAAGTCACATAGTGACCTATAAATCTTCAAAAACTACAAAAATCACCCTAAAAGAGGTAATCCACAATATTTCAAGTTTTTAGAAGTATTAATATGACTTCAGAAGACTTTGAATATAGTGCACAAGTTGTATGGACTACTTTTATGGTGTTTCGAAAGAAGAAAGACAAATTGTTGTGGAATTACTGTACATAAGGGAAAAAAACAGAATTATAATTTTGGAGTGAACTGTCCCTTTAAACACAGAAGAAACACATTAAACATTCAAGAACACACTCACACACGCAAACACATGCCCAAACAAAAACGCATGTGCTGACACACACAAATATAAAATTAGTCCTGGTACCATATCTCCAGCGGTCCCCTGAGGTCCTAAAATGTGACATATTTAAACCAGCTTAGGCAGGCTGCACACAAGGCAATATTCAGTCATATAAAACAGAACATCACGAAACAGCAGATCAGTGCAGAGTGCTGAGGGAAGGGGGAGATATTCTGCTGCGGGGCTGAAATATAGTGTGACAGAATGAACGACTGTCTGACAGGGTCTGGAGACAGACAGGTGTAGAGAAAGAGAGACAGAGGTGCAGGAACAGAGGCAAGGACAAACAAGAAGAGGCACGCAGATCATTTTCAGCTGAACTCTGGGAGATTTACACTTTTATTTGCTCTATTATTACCAGTACTAAAGCAGGGCTAGTATTTATAACGCATCCCAGAGAAAGGGGACTGATGCAGTCATTTGAGTTATTTCTCAAATAATGCACAAGCTCTCATAAAAATTTGCAAAAATTGTACCTTTAGGTTCAACCAAAAATGAATGATTTCTTTTGTGGAATACAAAATAAGATGTTTTGAAGAATGATGATTTGCCATTGTTCTTTTCCTTTTCCAATGAAAATGAATGACGATGGATACTTTTGAGCTTTAAAAAGGACAAAAGGCACTATAAAAGTAGTCCATACGACTTGTGTGATATATATAAAGTCTCTATACAAAGAACAGACTAAAATCTAAGTAATGATATGAAATCGGTGAGATATGTCTTGATATGGTATATTTGAATACAAGAATGCAAATGAGTTGTGGCAAACCTTTGTATCAAATATGACTTATATTTGGTCTGCTCCAGACACAACGTTATAATTTCGCTTCAAAAGATTTGGAAAACAGCATAAGAAAAACAGATTTGGAAAACCATGTTATGCTTCTTTTGTCATTTTTTGTAGCTTTACAGGCCAAAGCCACTGTATGCATTCAATTTAATGGAAAAGAGCAGCGTGATCATTCCGATAAACTTCTCTTTTTCTGTTCTACTGAAGAAAGACGTCATATGGGTTTGGAACGACTTGAAGGTGAATAAATGATGTCAGAATTGTCATTTTTGGGTGAACTATCTCTAATTGGGAAATTACTTAGACAAGTCTGAAAAAGTTAGGAATACATGCAAATACAGGACAAAAAGGCATGCACAAGACAGACCCACACAGGAAGTGACTTACAGGAAGGATTTAACATCCAGGCCTCGTCTCTTTATCTGACCCATCATGTGATCCACGCTGCCAGGGTTCCCATGAGAGGCCCGCCCCCCGGCACCTCCTGACTTACAGCGTGAAGCTCCGCCACCTGCCGGGCCGCCCCTGGAGTTCCTTGAGCTGGCCCCGCCTCCTCTCCCAGGCCCCGCACCCCCACCCCCTCCGCTACCTGGCTGGGTGTGCAACTGACCCAGACTCTGGGAGATGGGCGGCCTACTGGCCAAACATGGGGCCGGAGCCTGGATCAATGGTTGCTGGAGGCTCTGCTGACGCAGCAATGTGCGGGGCCGAGGTGTTGCCCCTGTCGACGGGATGTTGTCCAAGGTCTCATCTGAGGAGAGGGCGTGGTCGGACAAACTGTGCGGGCAGAGCAGGAGGGAGGGCAAGGAGCGAGACGAAGAAGGGTGGGAGCGACAGAGGGAGGGACGAGGAAGAAGGAGGAGAGAAGGTGGGACAAGAACAAAAGAGCGGGGACGAGGAGAAGGATCCGAGGAGGATTTGGAAGGGGTCGGAGGAGGAGCAGGGGACACAGATGGGCATAGAGGAAAAGGAGACGACAGGTTGAAAGGAAAGAGTTCGGAATCCGGGTGAAGGAGAGTCAGGGAGTCGGACGAAGACAGGAGAGGCCATAATGGAGACATAGAGGAGAACGAGAGGTTCAGGGAAGGATGGGGGCAGAACGGAACAGCCAGAGAGGAAAAGGACAACGAAAAGATGGTGTCATCAAAAGAAGAAGGGGGCAGAGGAGCAGGAGGAGGAGGAGGAGGGTGAGATGTAGGTGGGGAGAGGAGAAGAAGGAGAAAAAAGGAGAGAAGCGTCAAACAGAGGCAGTATCCACCGTAACACAGGTAGCAGAAGAGACCACAGCCACCCTGGTCTGCATGAGCCTGCGAATGTGCGTGCGCGTGTCCGTTCCCGGCCCGAGTGAGACTGCCTTGAGCCGACGGTGAGCGGTGAGCGTGCGTGTGCGTCTGGGAGGTGTGTGCGGCCTGTTTGCGGCCCGCTCCCGTGCGTGCCTGACTGGATCGCGGCGTGTGTCGGATCTGCCCCGAACGACCGTGCGCATGTGCGTGCCGCGGCGTGTGTGGCGTCAATCGCCCGCCACCGGTTCTTCCGGGAGATTGTTTTTTGGTCTGTTGAGAGCCTCCCATCGCTGTCTAATCTTCACACATCCTTCTCTTCCCTTTCTTCTCTTAACTTTGCCCGTCGTTTCTTGCGACACTCGTTTTAAGTAAAGCCACGGCCCCCTGTGTCCATTCAGCAGCCAACCAACTACACTAGCTCATCCGTCATTCTTTTGTCCTCCCCTCCCTTTCGAAATTACATCCCTCTTTTTCTCTCATTAGCCCTGTTTCACTCTGATCTCAAAACTGTGTCAAATTCACCTCAGAAACTTCATAATGAGTTTCACCTGAGCTGCAAACATGGTTCCTGTAAACACTCCCTGGCTATTCTATCTCTCAGACAAAATGTGCAAAAATGTTACCCTTTACGGTACAACAACTTGTCACTGGGGCAGTATCCTCAAAGCAGGGTACCGCTCCTGGAGGGCCACTGTCAAGGCATACTCGAAACTCCAGCCAGGTGTACTGGGGCAAGTTAGAGCTGAACTCTGCAGGACACTGGTCCTCCAGGGGCAGATTTTGACACCCCTTCCTTACAGGACATCTTTGAACTTAATTTACCCCTAATAGGTTAATACTATTACTTTAGAGTACTAGATAGGTGACAAGTGTCAAGCTGATATACCCCTAAAGATACGATTTTTGACATTTTTTTCTGACAGTGCCTGTCAGTGAACATTTTAAAGAAATCATTAAACAAATTTCAAAGTTATTTAAAGCTGAATTTAATACAAAGTTTATGGGGCATACATAAACTTGCTCCAGTGGAGGAAAACCATCCTAATATTAAAATCAGTATGAAAAGGCATTCACATCCCATTTTACTTCTGTAATGTGACATACTTTTATGTGAAACAGGGTATTTAATGAGGAAATGCTGCCTTCAAATACAATGTGACGTACAAGCGATTCTGGTTGCAAAAACAGACACATTTGAGAATTTCTCACTTTTCACTTCACAGGAGATATTTTTAATGGTTCTGCATCGTAATAAAGAGCAAAGGATGCACATTAGGTGTATATTTGATGCTTTCTACATGAAATGTAGGTGTCGCACAAACCTTAAGCGCTTTATTTAACAGTCCTGTTCCGTGTGTACATACTATGTACTTATTATAGTAATTACAATAACCTGGTAATAACTTGGTACTAACCCTGAACCTACTCCTAAAAACTATTACACGTAACAGTAGCCTTTTTTCATATTTGACTACTAGTTAATATTAACATTTTTCTTTCATCCTTCACAGTAGGACCAAGAACATGCATTATTAAAGTAAACAGGGCCAAATTTGATTTCATGGTGACATTAATGAGATGGCATATGGCTTAACAGGCATCGGCTCAACTGGTTAAGCTGGTAAAGGGCATCAGGTAGTTGCAGGACAAACACCAGGGGGCAAAACAAGCATAGTGGAGAACAAGATGTAGGCAAGAAAGAGAGACAGAGGAAGAGA
The DNA here is from genome assembly GCA_018155175.1 of Sinocyclocheilus anophthalmus. Taxonomy (NCBI): domain Eukaryota; kingdom Metazoa; phylum Chordata; class Actinopteri; order Cypriniformes; family Cyprinidae; genus Sinocyclocheilus; species Sinocyclocheilus anophthalmus. The sequence goes on from JADLZN010003097.1 coordinate 457,211, forward strand.
GAGACCATAAAAAGGGGGTGTGAGACACAAACACAAGAGACAGACACATATAGCTGCCTGAAAATAGAATCCAATTACTGACGGAGAAAAACGGAGGGCGTGTTGAGAGAGAGAACGAGAGAAGAACGAGGACTGGTGGTATGGATGGAGTGTGAGAAGAGAGAATATGTGAGGTGCTGGAGGAGAAGAGGTGTTAGCGAAGAGTGTGAAGAAAACTTAAATTGAGCCCCCTGTGTGTATGTGTGCGCAACACTTGCAGTGTGAACGTCTACACACAAGCGGCACATGGATACAGTAACGTCGTAGCAGCTCTTGGTTTGTTTTGGTTTGGTGAGATTGTGTTTTGGAGGTCTTTTGTGAGGTTTGGTTCATTATTCATGCCTCGCCTAATTCATTTGTTTATTCCCTTGGTGGGTTTTCTTTATTAGTCTTGTTATAGTCAACATGAAATCAAAATTGTCCCAGCTAACTTGCTTAGTATGTAGCTGTATTATGTTGCACAATTCATTAAATTGGCTTTTTTTAAATGCTTGTTTTTCACAATCCAGTTCACAAATCTGATGAATAAAATAACCCATATGGCAAAAAAATTTAATAAATAAATAAAATTCTGGCCAGATTTCAAATATGAGCTAAATGTGTTGTAAACAGCAAGACTAAATGAAATAAGTTTTTCAGATACAAAATATATTTCTTTTAAACTTTTAAAAAATACATTACGTAATGTACTTTAAGGGCCAAGAAAATACATTTCCAATCATAAAATAAATGTTTTGGGAAATGTAAAATGCTGTTTTTGTAAACAGCATGGCTTAATAAAATGTTTTTCAAATATTAAAGAATATATTTTTAAACCATTAAAGGCCACAATGCAATAAATAGACAATATACTGTACGTGTATATAAATATACAATAAACAAAAATGGACCATATACAGTATATTATATAATTATTATTAAAATATTATTTCCGTGTAAACCTTTAATGCTAAAATATATTAAACCTTTAATGGGCAGGAAAATAGCAGTTCCATTCATAAAATAAATTGTTGGTGAATGAAAAAATAGACAATATAAATGTATCTAGATTGACTATAAGCAAAAGGCAAAAAAAAGAAATATAAGTAACTAAAACTTACCAAAACTTAACCCCCCCTCCCCAAGACTGAAAACCATTTTAACTCAGAAATACATCAGATTACCGAAGTAACAGGTTTGAAGAACAGGTTGAAAAGCCATTTCTAGTTCGACTAATGGCAGTTTTTAGTTACGCTGTAAAAAGCTCTATTTACAGTTTTACTTGTTATTTTCTTGAGTCCGTTTATGTTTAGTCATATTTTTTGGGATGTTGTTTATGTAGGCGATGTCTCAAATGCTGACCTCAGTCTTTGCTGTCCTCACTTAAATGAGAAATGCCCCATAGGAGGCGCTCATAAAACCCCTCCTGAATCTACCGCTACAAATGGGATATGATACAGTCTCGTGGACTTCATGGACACATGCAAAAGTCAGCATGAGTGCATCATTTGGGACAGGGCCACAGCTTTGTTTTGTCACGTTGTCACGCTGAAATAAAACTGTCTAGTTTCTCTAACATTATAATATTTCCTCCACTCCCAGCATTCGCTTCACACTGCTGACAGATACACATTATGGTTCACTGAAATATTAAGCACATTTATAGGACTTTTAGTGCATTAATATTTTGTGCTACACGGTTTCACTTGCCAGCGATTAAGATGGAAAATTTGTGTTTAACATCCTCCAGCTATCACTCATGTCACTGAAACAGCTTCTATAAAACTTTAACCGTGTGCTGACAGCTCTGAAAAATCTGGTGTTCAGAAACTCATCAGACAAATTATGGAAATCTGTCATTGAAACATCGTATTTTCTCATCTGATTGTGATTACAGTTTATTACAGCTCACTGGAATACTTGATTCTGATTAACTCTCAATTCTAGTAATATGGGACTTTCAGCAGCTGAATATACTGTACTTATAATGGATGTTAGCTTCAAGTATCATAATGTAGATTCTTATTTCTCCCAAAATACAACAAAATCCAGATGGAATGCTATTTGCAACCATTTTTACTTCAAAATACCCCATCAGGAACTGACTGGATTGTGAACAGAGCACATGAACCTAGACTTTAAATTTGAAAGAATCTCTTCTGCTCACCAAGGCTGCATTTATTTCATCAAAAAAAACCTGTAATATTGTGAAATATTATTACAATTTAAATGAACTGTTTTCTATTTGATTATATTGTAAAATGTAATTTATTTCTGTGATCAAAGCTGAATTTTCAGCATCATTACTACAGTCTTCAGTGTCACATGAGCCTTCAGAAATGCTGATTTGCTGCTTAAGAAACATTTATTATTATTATTACTATGTTGAAAACAATTGAGCTGAATATGTCTACTTAAATCTCAATAAAATCGATATTTCCTGTCCATTTGTTTGCTGTTTAATACGCCAGATTGTACAGTCAGCTGGTCTTTATTGCAAATTTTACCCACTTCAGGCCAATACAAGACCCTTCGGCTTTGCGATTATATTTATTATCCCTCACATATCGCATTTGCAGACTCAATCAGGTGCATGATATCACCAGTTATGCCGCCTTTTGAGTCATTGCTGTGGCTGTTGTGTTTTATAATGGACTGAAATTAGCTATCACCGCTTCTGAGTGTTTCTAAGTGTGTGTGAGTCAGTACGGATCCTGCTATTATTAGACTGCAGGGCGGCCTGAAATCTCAGCAAAGCGCAGACCCACACAAAAGCATTTTTAACGTTCTTAAATATCTCACACACACACATCACATCTCTCTTTCTTGTCCCCTGTGGGCTCGACTCACTTGCCGTTCTTGAAGTCTCCTGAATGCAGGCGGCTTTGTACCGTCTGCCACCTGCCGGCTTTAATGCCCCCCGTCATCATGCTCCTCAAGCTGTCGCTGCGCAACGACTCCCCTCCGTCCCCCAATCCACCCCCCGCGGCCCCTTTCTGCCCCCTGGCACCGTCCCAACTGAGGAGCCGCATAAAGAGACCGGAGAGACGGAAGGAACGAGAGAAAAGGAAAAAGACAAACATTGGGAGAGAAGAAATGGTTACAGGTCTGGATAAATCACAATCATTTTCCCCATGAGAGTGTTGCATGTGTGACCTCACAGCGAACTACATGACTACATACTAACACAAGTCACCCTGGGATTCATCAAGTGCAGCTTCTCCTCTAGGGGGCGTAACAGAGCCTAGTTTTATCAGGTATAGCAAGTAATTTCTCAGTCACTCTTAAAAATAAAGGTTCCAAAGATTGTTTTGGTTTTTTTCACGCAAGAACGAACCTTTATTTTTAAAGATTGTACCTTAAAATCAAGGTTCTTATGGGTATTGATGGTTCCTGAGAACCTTTAAACATCCAGGAACATGGAATTATTTCTTCGTGGAAATAAACTTTTGGAACCTTTATTTTTAAGAGTGTAGAAGAACCATTTTTGAGCATTTTAAGAATAAATATAAAAAATAAATAAAAATACAGCCATAGAAGAACAATTTCTGGTTCCCCAAAGGACCATTGTTTTCTTAGTGTGAAGAACATTTTAAGCATCTAAAGCAGCTTCTGCCACTAATAAGCTAATAATAAATTGGTGTTTTTGGCGTACAAATGGACTTAACAACCACGATGCTTCAGATAACCACATTTGTACTCCCAGTGACATGCTTCGCATTGAATACACCCAAAATGTTGCGACTTCACATAGACACATAAATTTGACAAGGGGTTACTTTTGCCATCCAATAGTTTATAATCGATGGGTCACCGTTTTGTGGACCTGAGTGAAAGTCATCATGCCGTTATTAAGAGATTTATAACACTCAACCGCTCAACACTGCACAGGCAACCATCACACCACAAAAACGACAGGAGAACAGCAAAAAGAGCTTTAAATGTGAACAAGCGGAGCCGCATAATTGCGACAAAACCAAGGTAGGATCTTATTTCACACTTAAAATTAAAATATATACATAGTAATATTTAATAATAACAATAATAATAACAACATACAGGTGATGCATATATCACATATTGGTTGTTGGTATATGATGATAGATATATATATAGATTAAAACTTAAAATATCAAAATTATATTTTATCTGATAACCCAATAAATTATTTTTGGTTATGACACAACTAATAAATCTGATGATGAGCAGATAATATATAACATAACAATACTTAGATATTTACCAGGGATGCACCTTCATTACAATTCTGGCAGAAAACAATATGACGATATTTACTTTCATGTTATGGCCAATAACTGATAAAAAGCTGATATTAAAATTCTATACTAAGTTGTCTAAATAAACAAATTAAAATCGATTGTTTTAAATGCTACAAGTGAATTTATGCATTGCACCCTTATTTTGTACGTAGAAAAATGGTTAATAATTTTGAGATTTTGGCAGTTTATTAAATTATTAGTGTAATTAATAGTGATAGATGAAGACAAATGTAAAAAGGCGAAATGAGTTTGCACAATTAAATATACAAAAGCAGCCAATATGTCCTTTTTTAAATTACTTTTTATTATAAATAAAAAGTAAATATTGACATTTTAATTTATAATACAACATTTTTTTTTTAAATCTCAAATATTAGCCAATGACTGATATATTGTGCATCCCAAAATACGAACATCTACCAAAGGATCACAATATAATTGATATACAAACTGTTATATTACATTGATATAAACACTTTGATCTAATAAACGTATCTACTAGGTTGAGATCACTGAACCAAATGCAGAAGACATCCAATGGATGTAAAATCACAATCTCCTACAATCATTGATTTCTATTGAGGTTCTAAAGTCTAAATCAGGATTAAATGCTGCAAACTAGACTACATGTGCAACAAAGCGGCTGTTCCAGGTCGGTTTTGTTTCATTCTGCGGCTTCCGTCTCAAATAGCAGAGCTTCAGTGCAGCGGTCTGCAAACACCCCACACCGTTTAATCCAGCAGGTCCTCACCGGTCCAGAGGCAGGAAAATTGAATCACCTGAGCCTCCGCGGCTAACATGTTAATTTAATTTTTCATTTTCTAGGCCGGCCGCCCCATCTGAACCCTCCGTGCATCTGCCGCTGGATTTGATGGACAAGCGTGTTTAAACCATTTCGCTCTTTATGGGAAGCGGTGGGCGAAACCTGTCTGGATTAGGCCGGCGAGGGTTTACCGCTGCCAAACAGAGGCTGGAAGAATCAGGACTGCTAGAGGGACACATCGAGCCCGAGAAAGGTTTTACTGCAATGGCAGAGAGCCCCCGACATGGGCAGCTAATCCACCGGCCCGCTGTGTGCTCAAAAAAGGTGAACCGGGGTTACCAACCACAATCAGACGTACGGCAACCCTCACGGGAAGCGTACGTCAAGTTATGTTGTCACCCGCTTGATTGCCTCATTTTTGTTTTTTAGTTTGTTGTTACTGTTGGGTGATTTTTGTGCTGTGTATTGCTGGATCGCTGAAAGCAGTGGGGGTTGTTCCCAGTGGCTCCACTGGTAACACCCCATTGTTGTTCGGGTGGCGGGAGGGATTGGCGGGGCGTGAGGGTGTTTGAATGGGTAAAGGCAGGAAGCTGAGGCAGAGAAGCGAGTGGCTTGTTAGGGAGGAGTGACACTACGTACTGTCAAAAGCGATATGTGTATTTGAAGGTGCGTCTGATTCTGCTGGGCACGTCCTGGGTTGGAATTTTGAGGCTAACCGTGTCTAATCCATTGATATGTTTCCCTGAGTCCTGTCAAAGCGTACAGAACATCAAGTCGTGGGGTTGCATTAACAAGAATGTCAAATCAAGCATAATGAACTTTCATTCATAGTACGAACGGAAACAGAAGGGTGCAATTTGTTCCCGCAATGCGAGATTCTGTTTGGTGTAGCCACTGGGGGCTGTGGTTCGTATGCCGAGGGGGGTGAGCACTATTAAACTATTAAAAAGCGCGTGAGATCTTTTTGGTTTCCGTTAACTGAATAAAGCGAAATCAAGCAAAAAAATACGAGTAAAAACGTAAACCTAAGTCAACGCCATAACCAGGGAAGAAATATCGAAATAATATGGAAAATAACTAATTGCAAATAAAGAAAAAAATATGAAATTAAAAAACAAATAACACAAGGACTAAAAATTACTATCTACATAGAAATAAAAATAATAAATGCCAATACACATAACAAACCAAATTAAATGTAAACTGAAAATATAAAAAGAACAGTAAATTCAACATTTTTATACTAATAATAAGATTTCCATTAAGCAGATAACAAAAATTACCAAGATAAAATCTAAATTTTTTGTTAAAAAAAAAAAAAAATTAAACCGTTGCTATGCTACCACCTAAAAAACTATTATAATATTAGTATGAACGAGGATAAATAGCCTTTTGAATGTTACAAAAAAAGAACAAAGCCTCTACATTAATGATCCTTTTAAATCTAAAACTAGGCGGACAAATATCGGTAAGTACAAGCTAGTTAAATTAATAATATTATTCTTATATACAGAACCCCATAATATTAAACTAATTATATATATATTATATAGCTATATTATATATACATACCACATAGGAGAACGACTTACACACTTCACCTTCAAAGCATTTTGGCTTTATGTGTCTTATCTCGGTTGGTGTAATGATACTGTATTATTCACAGCACAAACAGACAAGCAGGCACAGTCAGTAAGGATTTTGGCATATGAGTTCTTTGGCCACAATCCTTTTGTAAAAGTGGGTTTGATTATGGGATGCTTCCTCATCGTACAGCCCTGCCATTATCAGTGTGGTTGTTTGTTTTATTGTGGTGAGTCTGGGTAACGTATGAGAGTGGGCACAGTGTGTGGGGTCAAGGTTTGTGTTTGGTGGGAGGTTTATTTAGCAGGCCTGACCAACTGACACATTCCACAAAAAAACAACAAATACTAACAAAGATTGGGTTTTGTCATGCATTTGATTGGCTGTACACGGTTGACAGCTTATGATGTAAGTATGTGTGGTGTGGGCGCGCTGCGTGTGGGTGTGTGTGTGGTATATCTATATAACACACCACATATATAATACTAATTGTTACTTTACATTATAATTTGTTACTTACATTATTATATATTTTTTGATATTAATACACAAATATATGTTACAACTAAGTGTTACTGTACATTAGAATTTGAGTATAATATGTTTTTAATATATAGTACCTTTTTAAAAGTAAAATATTAAATTATTATTACTTTTTAAAAATTAAATACATACACATACAAATATATCTATAATTTATATATATGTGTATATATTTTAGATATACATATAAATGTACATGTATATATTTTAAATAAATATAATCATATACATCTTAATATATATAATTTGTTACATATAGAGCTTACAATCTAATTTATTTAAGCAAAATATGTAATATTCAAATATTTGAATAGTCTAAAAAGTATAATTTTATATATTAATACTTAAAAAAATTTAAAAAAATAATTAATAAATATATAACTCACTGCACACCGAAACATAATGAGACACTAACGGATGAGCTCTAACACTGCAAACTTGACAGTTTTGACATCGCAGCCTACTCAACTGAAATGCAGAAACTAAAATGAGCTGAATTAGTGCATTGTAAAATCTGCGAAAGAAAACAGCAATTGTGCAGCAGAAAGTTATTTCCCGGCATCAGCGAAAAACTGATTTTTAATTTGTTTCTCATTCAGTTCTGAAAATAAAACTAAGATGCAACTTTCATGTTATAGACCATATGAATCATTTTCAGGAGCACATATTCCACATAAACGGCACGTAAAAAACAAAGCAAACAACGCTGTCTAATTGGGCGGCTCTTGACTTGTAACAAATAAAGTGGAGCAGACTTGGTGTTGCTAGTTAAAGGTCTGGTAACACAGATCTAGGGTGTGACTGCTGAGGGTTTGGGTTGGGGTGTGTCATGAGCTGTGGGTCAGGGGTTTGTGTCTCTTACCAGCCTGAACAGAGACTCACTTGAGTGTGAGGCGTGGATCTCCGTAAGGGGCATAAGGAGAAATGTTTAGTACAAACTCCTTGGGCGGGTATGAGCTCCAGCGCTGCTGTACTGAACTGCTGTCATTGTTATTCCAAAAGTCTCTGTCTAAATCACTGAAGAGACACACATACATGTCAGTAGAGCATCAGCCATTTCATCCATCAGTCTACACACAGCCGATCTCCGGGCGTCTCCTTATCTGGGACAAGAAGTGGTTAAAAAAGGAAGAGGAGAGGAATCCGCCATTCATAAGGAGGTGCAAAGACATTGTTAAGAGCAGACAGGGAAATAAAAACAGAGCCAATGCATCCATAATGCGGCAGAACAGAAACGAGCGAGATTATACCTGTGCATTCACTAGATTTATCAAAAGCATAAAGGAGAGAAAGAGAGAGATAGAAAGCTGTAAAGCATCACACTTGAGCAAAACACATTATTAAACATCATAAAAACAACATTAGATGCTCTTTTTGGTGAAAACCATTCATGTTTGGCTGAAGAAAATAAATATTGGCAAGGGTGGAGAGAAACATGAAGGCTCAGATGAACCTGATATTGGGGGGAAAGATCAAATCAAGTTATAATTTCAACAACAGCTTCAGGAAAACACACACACACACAAAAATTATTTCCACAAGCACCTGCAAGCTTTAAATCCAAAGTACTCATTAGTCAAAACAAGCATCTGCAATGTGACGAAGCACACAACACAGGCGAGACATCGCACCAACTTTTACCAGCGCGCGTCTCCTAGAATAAGCGTCCCACAAACAAGAAGCCGTGTGATCAACCGACCAGCAAAACAACGGGACCGCAGCGTCCTGCTGAGCTCAAACATCCCGCATCCTCAATCAAACGCATTCAGATTCACCGTCACTCACCGTCAGACTGTTCAACTTCATGGTGAATGAAATGGAAAGGAAATCATAACTTATAGGCAGTGCCGATCAGTGCGGGAATATTCCAGAAGGCTGATACATTGAACAACACCGAATAAAACAATTAATATTTGCAGTAGACTTCACATTGTTTGTTTATTGTTTTAATAATATTAATTAATTTATGATAGAAGGTAGTAATATTAATAATAAGACACATGTGTTATTAATTAGATTATTATAATATAGTTATTTCTATGAAAAAAAAAATATATATTTTAGATATACATTTTATAAACATTATTGCTGGCAATTCTCTTTTATTATTTTAATAAACAATAATAATTATAATAAGTAATAACATATATGAATAAAAAAAAATCTGAATTTCTATTTTATTTCTTATTTCATACAATTATATATATAGCCAATTTTTTTATTATTAAATGAAATTTAAATTCTCTGGGCTATCACCACAACAACAAACAACAAAAATGTCATTTTAGTTCTTACTAAAGTTGATCAAATTATATTTCATCAATTAATCAATCAATTAGTCAATCAATTTGCTAATTAAAATTCTCTGGGCTATCACACAACAAAAAATATGACATTTTATTTCTTAATAAAATTTTATCCTTTTTTTTTTTTTTTTTACATTATATGCATCTAAGTTAGGCCACGTATGGAAATTATTCCAACAGGTTAATTTTTTATAATTTTTATAATTGCTATGTTGATTTTAAACACATTTTTGAGCCTCTCGCTTCCTCTGATGGACCGCCACTGCTTTAACAACTTCTGAAATGATTTCCTCTGCTCAAAACACACGTGTTTGTGGTCTGTGGAGATAACGGCGATGTTTTCTTGTGATCGCAGCGCTGATTTCGGATGTTCAGGCTTCACTCCAACACAACGATCTTACAAAACACCCCACTGAACGAAACAAATGTCCCTGCACCTACTTGATGGCTTTTTTCTCTCCTCTTCCTCTTCCTGAATCGGGAGACCCGACGGACTCCACTCCTGGTTTATTTCTCTTCCCCTGAAAGACAGAGAGAAGAATAAAGGAAGCTTATTCCCAGTCTGCTTCCAGCTCTCCTCCCTGATGCTTCGTTCTGATTGCTCAAATCACATGGTCGGTCCTAAGTCATCTCCATAGTAATTAAACCACACACAAGCCTCATATTTACATGGAAACAGCCAATTTAGCCTTCGGCAGCGTCACGGGCTGCCGGAGAGGAAGAGCGGGAGCATGTGGGAGAGACAGAATGACAGAAAGTGTCTTCAGAGGAGTAGGTGGCGATGTGGAAACCCTTCATAGACGTCAGTGCTGTCCGCCTCTCTGCTCTATAAACAACACGTTACAGGAGGTTTGTGACACAACCCACGTTCAGGTTTAGATGTAGGGAGACAGACTGAGTTAGAAGTAACGCAAGCTATGGAATCAACTTTTGAATTCACAGCGTAATACCTGAGAGCGTAATGCGTGTTAATTCGATTTCGGTTTTTAGACTTTTTAAATGCCACATCAGATTCATGGTAACAGCTTCTTGTATTTATATTCTCATGCACAGCCAACAGAAAACATGACTTTACGGTGTATATGTGGTTGTACATGATTGAAAAAAGATAGAAGACGACAAATCATAATTCAGATGCAAACTGTTGCAAAAAAGAAGAGCAAACAGAAAACAAAATCATGTGCAGGTATTACCAAAATGAACAAATGTCCCAAAGATAAAAAGTAACTTTAATATAAAAATAATATCAATAAAGCATTATACAAAAATATTTATAATAACAGAAATGTACCTTCTCCTGAGAAACCTTCGTACTTCCTTTATAAAGACAGTACAGTAGATACAGTTTCGACTTACATTTTTTTTGTCTATATCTTTATTAATTTATTAATATTTTTAATTTAATTATAATTGTACTATTCTTTTTATATATTTTAAATTTTAGGTACATTGTCGTACTTGTTTATGTCTTGGTATGTTAGTTTATTTAGATATTTTATATTTTTAATTAGCTATAATTGATTTCGTTAAGTTTCCTAAGACAGCATTTCTAATTTGTTTATTTGTTTTTGTTTTTTGTAAATTGAATTACATACCCTATATATAGAGAATATATATATATATATATATATATTATATATATATATATAATATATAATATAATATATATAATATATATATATATATATATATATATATATATATATTCCATTTTTACAAACAAGAACAACAATTATTTTTATTTATTTATTTATTTTACAATAAAATATCTAATAAAATAATTATATATCAAATATTTTCAGATATTTTTTTATTTCAGCTTCTCTATTCTTTCCTGGTTCATCTTAAACTGGTTCTTATCAGGTTTGATTAAGAAAAAGACACTAAAACCATACCAACCAAAGACGCAGCTCATACAGCTTGCAAATTTCAAATAGAGTTTTCTTTCGTGCCTTCTTGAGCAAACACACACAAAATGGATGTAAGAATGGTGCTGGACGAGTATCCCTGTAAACACAGTCGGTTACGTCTTCATTTGTATCTTTGTTCTAATGGTCTCTTAGATTATTGATAGTGGGAGTAGTTTGAGAGTTATTTAACCAAAGTGGTGGTAAAAATTATGGGGGTGAGATTCCATAATCTTCTGAGTGGCTTCTTCATTTCTTTCTTTGTTATGCATTATAATTGTATGAGTCTTGAAGACACAGTTTAGCCTGTCCTCATATATTTCACATCATCACCTCACCTCAACATCATCTTTTGTGTTCTGCAGAAGAAAAAAAAGTCATACAGGTTTCGAACAACATGAGTGTGAGTAATTAATGAAAGGGCACTTTAAGCGTCGGTGTTTAAATGGGGCAGGTGCTCGGCCCCTCTGCCGCCCACCCCACCCCCCTATATTATTAGTAACATGTATTAAATGGTAAATATAATATAATAAATATATCTTTTTTGTGATTAAGCTGACATTTTGCATTTAGACTAATGTATTTTAGACTACTGTTTTTCCTAGAAATACTATAAAGCACATTTTTACCATGGTATTATTGAGGTGCTATATGTTGGTTTTAACTCTGGTTATCATGATCTAAATGTATTCTACAATGGAAGACCAATTGTTCATTTTATAAACCAACAGTCAGCATACATTTTTTACATATGTTACTGTTTTTGATAATGAACATGAATTTATATCTGCATCCTAACTCAAGCTACTTCTACTGTCAACTCAAGCTACTGTCAAACGTGCATTTCTAAGAGACAAAATTAATACAAAATATAATATTTTTAATATTGCAGGCCTGCACTACAAACTGTGCTGAAGATACGCATAATCAAAGTCAGGAACCCTGTTTCAGGATTTGAAACAATATCACTTATTAGGTCATGCAGATCCTAAGAAATTAATTAATTTTGTTAAGGAGAAATGACTGGGAAAGTGTAAAGAATTCAAAAGTGTGACGTGTTTGTCATGTTCTGACCATAAAGAGTAGTTTAAAACCACAGTTAACAGTCTGGATTCTACAACCCCAACTTTGGAGCAAAATTCTGCCTTTAAACTTGAAAGAAATAAACCTACAAACCATTTTGAAATTTATCGTGATAATTACCGATATTAAAAATTGTATCGTGATAATGTTTTTGACCATATCACCCAGCCCTAGAAGCAGTACTGCTATTACAATTTCCATCCCCAGTGATGCACCACAATTACGTTCTCACACCTGTAGATCGATTGCTTTGTTCCGAAACAGGGATTCAAATGATTAAAATGTTGCTTTTTATTCTTGGTGCAGTTTGCTTTCATACGGCAATGTTTCTAAACGGACCAAATTTGTTAATACAAGTCACGCGCGAGTAAATTGTTCTCTCATTGGTCAAAGTTCCACGTTTTATTTTCCGGGATTCCACTGGGCTGTCACGCATGTCCTCCATCAGGATGGAACGACAACAGCTTCGCGGGCTTATTATTTTATTTTTTTTTGTATCTGTCGATTACTTAATTATCCCTTTTTAAGCAGAGTCCAGGATTGATCGGGAAAACATTTTTAAAATGCACCTACGACGAAGAAGAGCATAAGAACGGCATTATAAAATGAAAGTGCCTTTGATTTTGAATGGCGAAGACGTTCTCTCCCACAGACATTCACAGGTTCATTTTGAGGTATTAGCAAAACAACAAAGCTAATGCTTTTCACGAATCTTACGTAATTACCCATAATACATTGTGATATAGCCTGATTCGTTGGTCCGTTAGTTCGGTTGCACTACAACCGAACCGCTCCAGAGTTCGTTTTCAATCGAGCCGAGACCACCTCGTTCAGGCGATCTCGGATCGATTGATCCGAGCGCGATTGCCATGTTCACATATGCCCAAACGAACCAAGCTAAGGGGTAAATGCACCAGGTTCCGAAACAACGGGCCAGGTGTGAAAGCACCCTAAAAGTCTAAAAACAACAAAGAAATGAGAACAAAATCTGCTCGGAAAAATAAACACAGGTACAGTCCGTCATTCTCCTCTCATCCCATCTGTGCGGTTACTGTGGCGACGGGTTTGGCGGAGTTAAAAACTCCTCAAAGCGAGATCTGTCCCACAGCAGCGCTCGCTGTCTCATCCCATCTCATCCCCGCGCTCCCGTCGGCTATCGTCAGAGGAGGTCTGTTGGCTCAGAGATGGCTGTGGTTCTGGCTCTGCTTCGGCTTGTTCTGCTCGTCTCTGAGGATGTGGCCGGAGGCGCGAGGCAGATCATGGGGTCGGAGGTCAGGAGTATCATTAGCGCTGGCCAAGAGGAGTGCCCAGCGAAGGGACAGGAGCCGCGGCACGATGCCTAATCATGCTCAGTGATTGGTCGAGGGCTGCGTGGCTACAGGAAACTCCCTGAGCAAGGGCAAACTCTGAATTCACTGAGCGTTTGGTCTTTTTCTGGATGCAACAAACAAACAAATAAAAGTCCCATACTACATTTGACCTCTTTGAATATTGTTTCACATTAGTGAACTATAAAAATCCATTATGTACCAATTCAAAGCCAATTATTATTTTAAATAATTTGTTATAGTAGTTTCATAATCTTCCTTTGTTTCATTGGTAATTTATATATGACATTTAATATAATCGCAAACATTTTGTAAAAAAATACTTTTAGATATTATATATTTTTTAAATAATACATTTTTTAAATTATTTGCAAAATATATTTAATTTGTTTTAATAATACAATTTAAATATATTAACTAATTTAAAAACCTTTTTTTTTTGTAAAAATACTTTATTTACCAATTCAAAGCCATTCCTTTTTTAAAATATTCCTGATATACAGAATATTTTAAAAACGGAATATTTTAAAAACTGAAATTTAGGTTTCAAAGAATTAATATTTCCTTATTCTTCAGCAAGGAAGCATTAAATGATCGAAATTGGCAGTAAAAATAATTTATAGCATATTACAAATTAGATTACAGTTTCCACAAAAAAATATTATTATTAAAATGATTTAAATTTTTTTGTAAATATTTGATCACAAAAAACAGCCTTGTGAAATAAGAAGACTTTCTTTTAAAAAGATTTTAAACTTTTACACAACGCCCATACTTAATAATATTTTATATTGAATACAATTTTATATTAATAATAATTAATAATATAATACAAAAACAATATAATATAAATAATAATATATATATAAATTTATAGTTTTGGGGGGGGACTATAAACATTTATTGTATTACTATATTTTATATTTTATTTTATTTTCACCTTGGTTTTTTATAATTAAATAAGTTTATATGTGATATTGTTTACATTTTTTTTTTAAAATAAGTATTTAATTTGTATAATATTTTACAGATCTGCTCCACTTCATGCTGACTTTTAAGATTGTCAGCTGCTCTTGCTTCTTGCTGATCCCAACTGGTCTACCCTCTAACCCTTCCTTTGACCATTCTTGGTCTACCAGCTACAACTAGGTGTTAGTCCATCTGATCAACCATCCCTGACCCCTAATGTAAAGCTAACTGAATGAAAGACTGGTGTTAGCAGGATTTTTGCAGCGCGATTTCATCCTTCCCAACATCTCCTGCCGACGTCTCATTGTAACTCTCAGTCCTGACACCACACTGATTTACATCTGAAAGGGACAGTCCAAGTATCACCCAGATGTGCACAGCACACACAACTACACACACATGAGTCATCAGCCGAGGGTACAAGCAAGCGACACCCCAACACACAATGCACACACACACACACCACACATGACACCACCACACACCCCACCCACGACACCCACACACACACACACACGACACACACACACACACACCACCACACACACACCCACACACACTATAATTACTTCTGACTACCCCCATAGACAATAGAGAGTCGAAATACTAGATACTCTAGAAAAATAAGGAATATACAGAACTCGTTCTCATATGGTGGGCTGTAGGAATGAAGTATGAGAATCAATCATTTTCCTTTTTGATAGAAGCAATGCCTGTTTTTGTTTTGTTTTATTTTGCTTTACAAATTAGCCGGAGCAACATGAAACACAGTTTTTTGTCATGATTTGAACTAAAGAAAAAGCCAAATTTATTATATAATTTAAATGTTCATTTAAAATATTCTGGAAATAATACAAAAACTAAATATTTCTAATCCAACAAATGCTGTTCTTTTGAACTTTTTCTGTCAGTTTTCAGACATATGACCGCACAACTGTGTCAAAACCGAAAGTAATGTTTCTTTCTTGATCCCCAAATCATCTTAGAGAATGATTTCTGAAATATTTGATTAATATTTGTAAAATGATGAAATAGTATGAGAATAATAGAATATTATAAAAAAAACATACACATGCACCAGACCAATACCAAAGTAAAAAAAAGATTAAAAATATTATAAATATATAATACAAAATATTATAAATAAAATGCGCACTCTGACTACTAGACCAATAAAACCATTAATTTATAAAATAATTTTTACAAATAGATCAAATAGTAGATATTATTATAATAGTTTTGAAAATAAAAAATACGCACTATACTATATACCAAAATAAACAATCAACAATTTCTGAAATAATTATTTATTAAATAATTTTAAATAAAATTAACATTATAAAGATATTTAAAAAAATAAAATAAAATAAATTAAGTATGCATCAGACCACAAACCAAATAAAAAAACCATATTAGCAAATAAATATTCTTACATAATATATATAAAAATTAGTATTATGACAAATAAAAATTTTAAAAATAAATAAAATATGCACCAGACCAACATACCAACTATCTGCTCGTTGAGCTGAATTTTCCAGCGTTTTTATATACCATTGCTCTCCATGGATCTTCAGAGAATCCCGTGATAAAGCATACAGTAACAGCTGTGGCCAAAAGCACCATGCTATCAATTATCCCGATGCAACAGTAACACAAGTTCACCTTCAAACAGAATCCAACACACAATTTAGAGCACATGGATCAATAAACCAATTAAAAGAGACACTTAACACACCATTTAAAGACAAACACATCCAGGACATGCACTGACATGTTCAGAGCCACTTACAAACGTGTTATTAGCCGTGACAGTGTGACGCGTGTACAACCACATGCCCTCAAAGACTGATTAGATGTACAAATACATACAATATATACACTCATGGCATTGCTTATATGTAGCATGTCTCTGATATTCAGTGACACGTTTGACAGAAACACTGACTCATTCAAAGGTCTGGAGCACAAATACTGTCATTCCTCACTTTCAGCTTTATAATAAACTAATGTGGTATTTCAAATACAGTAGTATCACCATCATTGGAGTGTCAAAATTGGTACCATGTCCAAAGAACATGGTAAAACCATGGTACTTGTCTATAAAGGTATAATACTCTGTGATTCACCTTGAGGCAGAATTCAATTAGCAATTTAAACCACACTGAAATCAATACGCTAATTAAAAAGGAACCTTTAAGCACGTAAGAGCAACACAGAAATGCTTTAAACATGTACGACATGATATTTGAGATGCCCTCAAAGACTGATTAAATATTCAAACACATACATGTTGCTTATATACTGCAAAAAAGAAATACATTTCAATTAATGCTTATATACAGTATAATGCTTATAAATATGAGCAATTTTGGTACAAAAAGTAATACAAAATTGTAATTATATATATACTAATATACTAATATAATATATATATATATATATATAGTATAATATATATATATATATAAACAATTTGTATATCCAAAATAATATAAAAAAAATACTTCAAAAAATATCATATGCACTGGAGGCTTGCAAGTAAATATAAAAAATTCTTTAAAAGAGTTAACAATTTTTTTACATATCCGAAATTCTCTGAAAAAAAACAATCTTAATATCTTATGCAATTGAGTTTCAAATAAATATGCTTTTAAAAGATGCAAAACGAGACAAAAATACAGCTGAAGAACATTTTTTTCTTTGTATACATAAGCATAAAAGCAGTTAAAAAACATGTATACAAACATGATATAAATGTGGGCAAACACAAATTCATAATAATAATTCTAGATGGCAATTAATGCTCTGCAAAACAAGAAAATACTAACTTGCCAATTTTGGAATAAAAATAATTTGTAATTTTTTAATTCATAAACCTTATATTAAGTGCATATATTCTCTAAAAAGTAATCATATTAGAAATCTATAAATTACTAAACATTTTCTGAATGTCTTAAAAACAAGACAAAAACTCAGCTGAAGAGCATGTAGCATGTCCCTGATATGCAGCAAAGCCTGCAGTTGTTCATGCATGCAAATTCAACTACTTTAAACACACGACACGTTCGGCTGAGAATAGTGTGTGATTTGTAAATATCTTGAGATTGAAAACACTCTCACACACACACACACACACACACACACACACACGCTGAGTACTTACAGGCTGCAGTTTCTAGGTAAGTAGTCACAGTTTTTGACAGACAAGAAGAAGCTATCAAAAGAAACTCATCTATCATCAACTGTATCATGAAATTTTCACAGAGAGAGAGAGATGAGAGCGAACCTAAACGGAGCGAGAGAGAGGAAGAGTGTGGGAGGAGGAGGGGTCTGAGAGAGAAGTGGGGATGAAAGTGAGGGAGGAGAGGACGCGGCTGATGATTGAGATGAGCGGAGGAAGCGACAGCTCGCCAACTGTGAGGCTCGGAGGGGGAATGAGTGACAGCGATCCCCGCGGGTCTGAGTGTGTGTGTGTGTCAAGAATGGAGAAGGAGAGAGTCAGAAATGTGCATTCAGTAGCATGACTCGCTCTGAGCAAAGACACACACATGCAAACGCTGCTACACACACATGGCTGCAGGCAAAGACTTCAGAAAGAGCTTCAGTCCAACAGACACACTGTGACCACAGACACAAACGTGCTTCTCTCTCTCTCTCTCTCATTCTGTCTTTTGCTGGAACACTCAAGAGGGCAGCGCTGTCATATCTTCATATATTCTCCATTTCTTCTCAACTTTTCTGTGTCTTCTCCAACTTTATTCATCTCTCTGGGTTGGACTTCAAACGTGCATTTTTCTCTCTTTCTCTCTCAATTTTTGAACTTTATTGTATTATTGTACATTATTGGAGTGATTGTTCTACACAGTACACAGTGTTGTCAACGTCTAGATCACCCAAAAAAATTAAATATATTGTGCATGCACAAAAAAATAAAATAAATAAATAAATTCCCAGATGTTATGCCAATGTATATAATGATATAACTTTCTAAAATAAAAAAATGTATAAAAAAACGTAAAATCTATATAAACTTCTATAAAAAATAAATATTAAAAAAATAAAAACTTTAGAGACCTTTACAAAATAGAATAAAATAAAACATTATATCTAAATACATAAACAATTTATAAAATAAAAACTAAACTTTTATAAAATATATTAACAATATATAAAAATATTACTTCTTAAAATAAAATCGTATAAGACATAATAAATAAACAATGACATAGGCAACCAGAATAAAATAAACACACTGTAAAAAAATTCAACTGCAAAACATTAAACATCAGAAGGATAAAGAAAAAACCAGAAATGAATAAAATATAATAATTAGCAAATAAAGGAAAAAGCTAAATAACATGATATAAAAGTAATACAAATAAAATATTTTGTATCCTGACATGTAAACAAGCTTAAAAATAAATATAAATAAATAGAAAATTACTGTCATAAAAAATAAAATATGAAATAAAACAATTTATATAATTAACATTAGCATTAAAACAATAGCTACCTAAGGAAGCATTTGTTTAATTATGAAATTAATGAAAAATAATAAAAATAAATATATATTTAAATACTAAAAATATATATTTAAATACTAGAAAAAAAAGAAAGAAAATGTCTATGGGTGCTTTTCGGGTGACATACAGGCTGCTGTTTGCTTTTCAAGAACTCTAAATTGATCTGTTCTTCAAGTTTACAATAACCTGAGAACACATGTACAGAACACTTTAGCTGTATAAAAGACTTCAGCTGTTTGCAGAAATTCAAATTAATTGCTTAGCTATTTAGATCTGAGATCAGCATTTACAGTTAATTACAGTTAATCACCTGTGAATTCAGAAACTAAATTTAAAATGCAAATACATCTAGTTGTGAGCCACATGCTGAATTAAACATAATGAGATGCATGTAAAGGAGTCATACAACAACAAAACACATCTGCGTGTGTTAACTTAATAAAACACGCAACATTCATGCTCAGCTTAATGTTTCATTAAAAATAAAGGCAATGTTACATTGAGATCATTTTTTCCTAATGTTGTGAGAAAGTTTATCAAATGCAAATGACATAAGAACAGATCACTAAACTGTTCTAACATTTACACAACATTTGCAAAACATTAAACTAAAGGTTTACTGAACACTCCCTGTTAATAATAGTATAATGTTATTTTTAATAGAGCTCTAATGTACTTCATTTGATTAAAGCGAGAGAGAGACGTTTGCTTGTGTTGATGTCACCTTCTGTCAAACTAATAGCACAAATGATAATTATAAAAACCCACTCGATAACAAACATCCAGCAACACACTCACACTCAGCTGACTTCATACACACAATTTATTATCAACTGCTGGAAGAAGCTCTTGATTGAACGGCAGCCAATCAGAGCGAAGCACCAATCAGGCCTTAACGAGCGCTGTGAGGAGAGGGAGGCAGAGAGTACACATTAGGAGTCAGATAATACACACTGTTTTAGCGGAGAATGCAGTGTGCTCTATACTGTATGAATATGTTGCATAATATATTTGTCAAAAAATACAAGCAGATTGGAATAGAGTATCTTGACGCCTGATGAGGAGAGGTATCCAAATCACATCAACTGGTCATTGGGGTTCCTCAGGGATCAGTTCTTGGACCCCTCCTCTTCTCTATATACACTACATCACTGGGACCCATCATTCAGACACATGGTTTTTCCTATCATTGCTATGCTGATGACATGCAGCTCTACCTCTCATTTCAAACCTGCTCAGATCTCAGACTGCCTGACGGACATCTATGCATAGATGAAAGAGCATCACGTGCAACTCAACCTGGCAAAGACAGAACTTCTCATCTTCACAGCCACCCCATCAGTACAGCACCAGTTTACCATCCAACTGGGCTCATCAAAGATAATCCCATCGAGTTCAGCCAGGAATCTTGGGGTGATCCTTGATGATCATGCAGGTTTGCACTCCACAACATCAGGGAAATCAGACCCTTCCTAACAGACAGAGCATGCAGCACAGCTTCTCGTCCAGGCCCTTGTTATTTCTAGGTTGGACTATTGCAATGCTCTTCTGGCTGGAATTCCAACATGTGCAAACAGAACACGTCTTGTTTTCAATGAGCCCAAGAGAGCCCATGTCACACCGCTTCTCATCTCTCTGCACTGGCTTCCAGTCGCGGTTCGCATCAAGTTAAAGACATTGGTGCTTGCCTACAGAACAGCCTCCTACCTCCACTCTCTCCTATGCATCTATATCCCCTCCAGAATCCTGCGGTCAGTAAATGAGTGGTGGCTCATGGTCCCATCGCAGAGAGTCACAAAATCACTCTCAAAGACGTTTTCTTTCACCGTACCCTGTTGGTGGAATGACCTACCAAACTCCTTCCGAACAGCCGAATCCCTCACAATCTTCACTGAAAACGTATCTCTTCCGTGAGCATCTAACTGCCTCCAATAATAATAATAATAATTCTATGCCTTCACTTTTCTGTTCTCTTATTATCTTCCTGTCCTAACTTTTTACTATTTTGAACGATGACTAAAACCTAGTATAACGAGCACTTCTCATGTTTATTGCCATCTTATGATACATCGCTTGTTGTATTCCTCAACTGTAAGTCGCTTTAGATAAAATGAATAAATGTATAAAACTGATCGTTCAGTTTTTATACTGCATTTTTAAAAATACTGTATCATCTGTGTATTGCTTTGATTGAACATGCATATATGAAACAACATGCATTAAACAGTAAAAACATTTGTCAGAATCAGAAAGAGCTTTAGTGCCAAGTGTGTTTACACAAGGAATTACATAATGCATACTGTTTCATACATTATTTTTAAAAACAGTATGGCATATACAGTATATGATCAGAATACTACAGTACTTTCAAGATCAATGAGGACAGGTATACCATAGAGAAAGTGATCTGTTACATTCCCATTTATCTTAGTACCAGTTATTACGCACTGTAGTTATTAAATTAATTACTATTGGAAATTCTACAGCAAAATTAAGTGCTCTACATAACTGCATCTGACAGCAATAACAGAAGCTAAATCTGATTCTACCCTACTGATTCTACCCTCGCACACTACTCAGGGTGGAGAGTATGTGAACTGGAACACAGTTCAGCTTCTGAAGGAAAATCCTATTTTTATCACATCAATTCCAGTCAGTCAAAAATCAGCAGCCTTCATTACAAGAGAAATAGTGCTGGGAGAAGCGACTGTTATATCAAAAAGTAGAGTACAGAACAAGAGGTCTTCTCCAACCCCAAGACTGAGGTAATTATCACAGCTCTTCACACACACATACACACACACACACACATACTGCAATCTGAGTCTCTGCAGACTTCATTAAGGATTTAATACCAATCTGTTTGACCCCACGACACCTAGTCATGACGCAGGGGAAGCGTAAAGTCCAGCTGACTCACAGAGAGACAGAGACAAACGGACTTCACTCATTGCTCCGGGTGAAACGCAGTCAAATACTAAATAATGTGTTCACAAGCCATTTTACTTTAGTAATGGGATATATTTCTGAGAGAAATATTCAATGAAAAAAATGCCTTGTATGATCAATTATATTCAGCACTGCATATCTATATATATATATATATAATATATATTATATATACACAGGCGAGTAGCAGTGCGATATATCTGGCTGTATATTCGCACGGCGTGGGCGAGGCGAGTGCTGTAGGTATCACAGGAGCCGATATCTGCCATACGCATGTTTACTTGTTTGATATTGCTTTTATACATAACAGTTTGACGGCACAAGTGTGTAAATAAAAAAGAGACAA
Source organism: Sinocyclocheilus anophthalmus (assembly GCA_018155175.1). Classification (NCBI taxonomy): domain Eukaryota; kingdom Metazoa; phylum Chordata; class Actinopteri; order Cypriniformes; family Cyprinidae; genus Sinocyclocheilus; species Sinocyclocheilus anophthalmus. Next base: position 479,813 of record JADLZN010003097.1, read on the forward strand.
CAACAGTGTGTCTTTAAAAACCCTCTTTTGTGCAGAAATACTTCCTTCCGCCATGGATTCAAATTTCAAGTTGACAGTTTAACAGCTGAACTCAAGATCCATTACTAATTTGAAAACATCACTTTGGAACTAGTAACGAAGGAACGCTGAGTTGCTTCATTAAAAGCTTATTGTATCACTATATTAAAAGCTCACTGTATTATGTATAGTATTATAAGAGAGAGGGACTGAGCGAGTGTGATTACCTGCATCTAATACAGCATTCATTCTTCAGCTCAATCTCATATTCACAATAGAACATTAGTTTGAATGTCCGCTGAGGAAAGCGATATATTTGTCGTACTGTCCTTTCATCTGTTAATGGTGATTTCCGATGACAGCACTGCTCTCTGAATTTGTTAACTGCGTCTTAAAATGTGTTGTTGAAATTAAAAAAATAACATCCTTGTTTTCAACCCTCCCTTTCACGTTCTCTGAATTTTTTTTTTTTTTCAATATTTATTGTGATTTTTACTATAAATTCTTTATCATTAAAAATATAATTTTTATAAAGATTATATATAGATATAATAGATAAGAACATAAAAATGCAGCTTTTGCTACATAAAATGTGTTCACTTTTTTTCACCACATATATTGTTAATGCAATTTAAATATAACAATGCATGGCTAAATAAAAAAAAGTAATAATGCACTTTTTTTGTAAAACATTTTTAAAAAAATTATTTACAAAATAATATACAAGAAGTTGGGATGTTTAAATTATAACTCACTAAATTCATTAAACTCAATAAAAAACACATTTTGCTGGAAATTATGCATATGATTTAAATGATAGCTGATTAGATTGTATTTTTCATAATTAAAACATTCTTATTGACGATTTCAAGCCTTCAAGTGCTCGAAAATCAGGACAGAGAATCTGGAAAAAAAGTCTGCAGATTTTGTCTGGCTCTCTCAAACAGACACACATGCACTAATTAAACGGCCACTGCTGATTAGTAAATCTTTAGAGGTTCTTAACAAGTCTTTGAGGAAGAGTAAATGAAGTAAAGAGCAGGTCACAGGTTGGGCAACGGTTAAATCTCAGACAAATGCCTTCCATTGCTGCATAATTGTGTGACACTGCAGTTCAGCATTTAAAACAATTAACCTTGTAAAGCCTGACATATCAAATAACAGTCAATTCAAATGATTTGAAATGTGAACAAAAGTTTATTGAAACTTTAGACAAAATCTTTTTTTTTTTAAAGTTTGCATATACCTATACTTTTGATGAGTATCATGTTTGATATATCAGACTTTTATGGTCCATTTAGTATGATATAGTGAGAATATGGAGCTCGTACTCAAGGAGTTAAAAACGCTATTTCATTTTATTAGCAAAACTATGCAATTTTGTGCAGATGCTGATATTTACAGTGGGGCAAATAAGTATTTGATACACTGCCGATTTTTCAAGTTTTCCCACTTACAAAGAATGGAGAGATCTGTAATTTTCATCGTAGGTACACCTCAACTGTGAGAGACCGAATCAAAAAAAAAATTTCAGAAAATAACATTGTATGATTTTTTTTTTAAATAATTAATTTCCATTTTTTTTGCATGAAATAAGTATTTGATACAATATAAAAATAGAACTTAATATTTGGTACATAAACCTTTGTTTACAATTACAGAGGTCAGACGCTTCCTGTAGTTCTTGACCAGGTTTGCACACACTGCAGCAGGGATTTTGGCCCACTCCTCCATACAGGTGTTCTCCAGATCTTTCAGGTTTTGGGGCTGTCGCTGGGCAACAAGAATTTTCAACTCCCTCCAAAGATTTTCAATGAGGTTGAGATCTGGAGACTGGCTAAGCCACTCCAGGACCTTGAAATGCTTCTTACGAAGCCACTCCTCGTTGCCCGGGCGGTGTGTTTGGGAACATTGTCATGCTGAAAGACCCAGCCACGACCCATCTTCAATGCTCTTATTGAGGTGGAAGAGTTTGTTTGCCCAAACCTCTCGCATACATGCCCCATCCATCTCCCCTATCAATACGGTGCAGTCGTCCTGTCCCCTTTGCAGAAAAGCACCCCCAAAGCATGATGTTTCCACCCCCATGCTTCACGGTTGGGATGGTGTTCTTGGGATTATACTCCTTCTTCTTCCTCCAAACACGTCGAGTGGAGTTTATACCAAAAACTTCTATTTTGGTCTCCTCTGACCACATGACCTTCTCCCATGCCTCCTCTGGATCATCTAGATGGTCTTTGGCAAACTTCAGACGTGCCTGGACATGTGCTGGCTTGAGCAGCGGGACCTTGCCCGCGCTGCAGGATTTTAATCCATGACGGTGAGTGTGTTACTAATGGTAACCGTTGAGACTGTGGTTCCAGCTCTCTTCAGGTCATTGACCAGTTCCTCCCGTGTAGTTCTAGGCTGATTCCTCACCTTTCTCAGGATCATTGATACTCCACGAGGCGAGATCTTGCATGGAGCCCCAGTCCGAGGGAGATTGACAGTCATCTTGAATTTCTTCCATTTTCTAATAATTGCGCCAACAATTGTTGCCTTCTCACCAAGCTGTTTGCCTATTTTCCTGTAGCCCATCCCGGCCTTGTGCAGGTCCTCATTTTTGTCCCTGGTGTCCTGAGACAGCTCTTTTGGTCTTTGCCCATAGTGGAGAGGTTGGAGTCTGATTGATTGAGTTTGTGGACCGGTGTCTTTTATACAGGTAACAAGTTCAAACAGGTGCAATTAATACAGGTAATGAGTGGAGGATAGGAGGGCTTCTTAAAGACAAACTAACAGGTCTGTGAGAGCTAGAATTCTTGCTGGTTGGTAGGTGATCAAATACTTATTTCATGCAATAAAATGTAAATTAATTATTAAAAATCATACAATGTGATTTTCTAGATTTTTTTCTCTCCTTTTGTCTCTCATAGTTGAGGTATACATATTATGAAAATTACAGGGATCTCTCCATTCTTGTAGTGGGGAAACTTGAAAAATCATCAGTGTATCAATACTTAATTGCCCCACTGTTATTGCCAAAAAGAGAAAATTCTGATAGCTTGTAATGTAAATCACTGAGATCATATAACAGACTAAAATGCATAAAATATTCTAGAACTCTACTAACTTTATAGAATCTTCAACGTCAAAGTTCTCAATATGAACTCAACATGCTATCCACATTACTGTTATGCCTCTATTCTCTTACTGTTTGACAACTATTGACTTTCTAAACTATTTTTAGCAGAAACATCAGAGACAAAGCTACAAGAATGAAACATAACCACGTCTCCTGAACTTCTAAAGAGCAACATTTGAGTAATAAAATGCTTCTCTGGGAATGTCACGCAGGTGTAAAATAAAGCGACAGGCACGCCTGAAACAGATCGAAGAACTACAGACAGCAGAGTATGAAAATATTGAGTGCAAAAAAGCCCTAAAAACCACAGTTGTCTTGTTTGTCCTAGAATGAAGACAGTATGATGTATCCATGTCTCACTCTCATTACACTCGTCTGTCTGAAAGTCTGCCTATCTTCCTGTAAGGTGGAGGAGATGCAACCCGATCCCTCTACACAGACCGGCAACTCCATCCACCCAGCAGACCTACAGTACAGATGAACCCAATCTTTCACGTTTCTGTACAAGCTTGTTCTCTTCAGTGGAAAGCTCAGAGGCCGGGAACACTGAGATGATCTTAAAGGGATGGTCTGACACAAAAAGGTGTACGTCTTTGTCATCATTTACTCACCCTCATGACTTTCTATCATCTGTGGAACATGAACATACGAAACGAAAGAAATCAGAGCTCATTATTTTTCTTTCACTTCTGTGATGCGTTGAGGATTTAAAAGTAGGACTCAGATCCCCTGAGGTTCATGGGCTTTTCATTGAGGGTTTGGTCAATAGGTCAAAGACCTAGAGCTGAACTACCACACGGTTGACTCCGATGCCGACAGACGAGTCTTCATTTACACACTCACACAAATGTTCTGTGTGGCGACGGCCCTCTTGCATCTAATGTAACCCATTATCGTGCGTTCTAATTTGAGATAGAGCCTCTGGTAAATAACGTCTAAATATTAAACTTCAGTGAGTTATTTACGTTTGATGCATAGCAACATGTTAATTGCATATATACTTTATATCAGTCATATAGAGCTTAATCAGGAATATTCAATCTGTGTAATGGCCATATAAATATCAGCATCTGCACAAAATTGCATAGTTTTGCTAATAAAATGAAATAGCGTTTTTAACTCCTTGAGTTATGAGCTCCTACATGCTTAGGTGTTCTAGCAAAAGTTGTTGTTCAAGAAAAAGAAAGTGAAGTGATGTGTGGCTAAGTATGGTGACCCATACTTGTAATTAGTGCTCTGCAGTTTAACCCATCCAAAGTGCACACACACAACAGTACATCAGTCCGGTGTCGCTTCCTCTTTGTAAACAAGCATATTTCCGCCGTGCAGTGGGGAGCAGTTGTGGGTTTGGTGCCTTGCTCAAGGGCACCTCAGTCACAGTGGTATTGAAGGTGGGAGAGAGCGCTGTACATTCTCTCCCCCCTCCTACAATCCCTGCCGGTATCGAGACTCGAACCCGCAACCTTTTACGGTTACGAGTCCTAATGGTTTAGATATTCGGTACTCCGGGGTATCGCCAAAAGTTGCAGGTTCGAGTCTCGTACCACGACTGAGGTGCCCTTGAGCAAGGCACCAATAAAAAAACACAAAAAAAATCAAAAAGAAAAATACGAACCCCAATCTCATCCCGCGTGGGTGCCGCATGCAAAAAAAAAAATTGGTGCTGCCCCCTATTCTGCCACGGTGTTGCTTGGTGTATCATGAGTGTGTGTGTTCACTACTGTTTGTGTGGGGCCTAATGGGTTAGAGATTCGGACTCGGTTAACCCAAAGGTTTTGCGGGTTTGAGTCTCGTACCGGCAGGGATTGTAGGTGGGGGGAGTGAATGTACAGCGCCCTCTTCCACCTTCATTACCATGACTGAGGTGCCCTTGAGCAAGGCACCGAACCCCCAACTGCTCCCATGGCGGCTGCAGCATAAATTGACTGCCCACTTCTCCGGGTGTGTGTTCACGGTGTGTGTGTGTTCACTGCTGTGTGTGTGCACTTTGGATGGGTTAAATGCAGAGCACTAATTCCAAGTATGGGTCACCATACTTGGCCACATGTCACGTCCCTTTTTTGTTTTTTTCTAAACACCTAAGTAATTGCATAGTATCAACACCCTCATGTTAACTCAGAACACCCTAGCAACCCCATAGCAACACACTAACAACAACTCCAAACACCTTAGTGACTGCATAGCAACACCCTCACATAACTCAAATTACCCTAGCAATTGAATAGCAACACCCTAACAACCCAAAACACCTTAGCGACTGCATAGCAATACCCTCGCATAACTTAAAATACCCAGCAACCGAATAGCAACACACTGACAATAATTCTCAACACTATATCAACTGCATAGCAAACCTCTCACATAACTCAAAACACCCTAGCAACTGCATAGCAACATGCACAACACCCTAAACAACTTAGTGACTGCACAGCAACACACTCACATCTCAAAACACCCTAGAAACTACATAACATGCTAACAGCAACTCTAAACACCCTAGCAACCGCATAGCAGTATGTTAACAAATCTAAACATTTTAGTGACGCATAGCAACATCCTCACATAGCTTACAGTATAATACCCTAGCAACACGCTATCAACTTAAAACAGCCTAAGTAAAACAAATAGTAAAAACAATTGGCATTTTTTGCTATTTGTCCATGGGTTATTGTTGTTACCTAAATTAAAACCATTAAACAACAATTCTGTTAATTGAAATAAAGCAGAAATTAAATGAAATATAAATATCAGATGAAGAATTTAAACTAAAAAAACAATTTGAAATGTTGCCTTGTTTAAGTTGAAGCACTAAAATTACTGTTTATGAACTAAAATTAAACTAAAATAAAAATTAAAAATGAACTAAAACCACAATTGAAAAATAAATTAAACCTAAATAGTAATAAAACGACAAAAGCACATAACAAAGTACTAAAAATAAACCACAATTAAAATGAAAACTAAAATGAAATATACAAAGCTAATGCAAAATAATAATAAAAGCTATAATAGAATATAAATAATATTAAGATAACATTGATTTTGACACCTTTATTTAGCAGAAGAAAGCAAAACTCCATATATACACACACACACACAACACACACACACCACCACACACTTACTTTCTGGTAACATACTGTTAGTCATTCTTTAACACCTATCCAACTAACCGCTCAATTTAGCTTAATGTTACCGGCAGAGGTGACCCATCTGAGCTTAATGAGGCAGCGACAGGTGCAGCTTCCTGCTGAAGTGCAGGTCATTTCCTGCTGAAGCTGACGAACACAAGGTCAAAGGCTTTGTCCAAATACCCACACTTGCAGTCTTTGCACTTGCCCACTTGATTACTTAAATGACGTATTTCCTGTATTTGGCCGAAGTCTTCAAGTGGATGTGAAGACCACTAGTGTGTGTCGAACTTTTCATTACCTGACGGGACACACTTATAGTTTTGTAAAAATGCAAGTGTTTACATAGCTTTATTTTAATTTCAATTTTAATTACTTTGCATTTTAAAATCAACTTCTAGGCTAAATGACTGTTCAGCAGTCCCTGTAACAGATGACGCTATTTAATTTTGTGGTGCTTCTAATTAAATGATAAAAAGCAGTTGCAAATGTTGTACAAAATAAATATCACCACAACTCATCTTTGCACCAATAAAAGTAAAAACACAGTTTTTCTACCAAATTATTTGTAATATCTAATTATTATATTAATATTTAACTTACATTGGAAAGGTTTCCGTGACCTCTCGCGAGATCTCGGCAAAAAGTCTCACAATTTATTTCCAGAACATGATGCATGATGGGATACACTTAGCCTTGAATAGCGCTCTGGAGCGGTATTCGAGATGGTGTGGATTTAGTGTGCATTAAGGGCACTGCGCTTTGGCATTTTGAAGACATGGGACAAACTGCACACTTTACTTTCTGTCGCGCGCACGCGCTCTCAAGTGGCCAAGACTGCAAGTGTGGGTATTTGGACAAGGGGAAAGAGTTCTGAGCACCAAAACACACACAAACACGCGTTCACTTAGCTATTGTCATAAAAAAAAACACTGTGAACCAGACTAAGATGGTTTGCTGGTCTTACACAGCAATTTTCAGATGATCAGTCCGGTGTACTGGTTGGTTTTAAAGAGATTTTCAAAGCTAGAACCAAATGAACATTGGCACAATCAGGCTGGGAAACCAGCTAAAACCACTTTTAAAGGGATATTTCACCCAAAAATCAAAATTTGCTGTTTATTTACTCACCTGAACTGGATATATGGCTCATTTCGAGTCGGACTGTCAGGCACGTCTGAAAGTGAGTTTTGATTGAGGAACTTGTAGATCTGTGCTGCTCAAGCTGGGAACTGTTTCAGACGCTTCAGTTCGATTTGGTGAACTGATTCATCCAGTTCACTAAAAAGAACAAGTTCAAAAGAATGATTTGTTCGCGAACCGGACATCACTCCAGACTGTTTGCCCGAGGCTTTAGATTACAGGTAATAATGTTGTAAATAATGTCCAGTTTCTTGCACAGATCAGTCGTTTTGCACTGGAAGACCTCAATATATCATCAGGAGCCACGGGTACACTGTAAAAATAATTCCGTAAAATTTACGCTAAAACAACGGCAGCTGTGGTTGCCGGAATTTTACCGTAAAAAATACAGTAGCAACATTTTAGGTTTTACGGTTTTAACTTAAATTTACAGTTAAATACCGTAATTTCATTAACTGATATAATGTTAATATACCAACCTATTGAAGTACTGAAATCTGTTTTGTACCTTTTTAACACATGGATAACCACCAAATGCAGGTGGTGATGAGAAAGTCACATGATGAACCAAAGCCCATCACAAGCAGCTTTTAAATAATTACATATATAGAAGGTGTACAGTGTCATTCACACGAACACTAAACACCATCATGGAAACACACATGAAACTGAAATAATGCAATAAATATTAATTTAACAACATTAGGTGTAACACACAACCCTAATATACAAAATTGATAAGAAAAAACTAAGAAGAAACATAGTTATTTCAACAAAAAAACATCAAATTTGAAATGTAACGCAGGGAATTCTGAGAATGTCAATTTACGGATATTCACTGTAAATTATCCGGTATTTTTCTCTTCCAAAAACGGTATACTACAGTAAAATTTATGTCCAATACATGTAGTGTCCATTACAGTTTTTCACCGTATATAGTAGGGGAATTTACCGTTAACCATTTAACAGGTTTTTACTGTAGCATTTTTACAGTCTTTTAAAAATAAAACCGTTAAATTTCACGTTCAATTTTTGACATGTATTATTTATGTTTCCCCCCTTTGCATCCCGTAGCCAGCTATGAGGTCACCGAGGTCCGAACCTCAGAATTTTTTTCTCGTCACCGCTGGTCAATGCAAATGCAAAAATATTTGAGATGACCAATCAAATCAAAGTAGGTGGGCTTTATATTCACAGAAGCAGCATAGCGCCAATTTCAAAGCAACGCTTCAGTTAGCAGCTGAATAAGATATAAGTAGCCAATCATTTCATATCTGATAGCTGTTTTACGATAGAAATTTTAAACGACTGACAAAAATAATCAGGAATGCAACTATTAAACTTGTCTAATTTTGGCATTTTCAATTGACGTGATTTATGTAATGTGATTCATAATTATCAATGTGAGGGGACAAGAAACAATATTAACGAAGCCGTTTTCATCATATATAAGGCATATGATTAATAATGAATGTGCACATATTGTGAATTTACTAAACTTAATTACGTAGCTTTCCTGGTAGCCTTCAGTAAAATAACTTGTTTAATAAAATTATTCATAAAATATAAAAATATCAGTCGACCATTTGTTTACTTTGTTCACTGACAAAGATGAAAATGAAAATACTATCAATCAAAGCAGAGAGCTGGTATTGACAAATAATATACTGCCCACTGACATAGTTTTAAATTGGTATCCAAATGTTTGGCCTTCAATTATTTCCTCTTAAAATGCAAACATTAGGGCTGTCAAAATGGCTGAAAAACTAAATACGAATTTTATACTTAAATACTAGGGTTATATTCAAATTTAAAAGTCATAATTTGAGTTTATGGGGAAAATGCTTTTGTCTCCTGTGGCTACAAGAGGGTGCAGTGAATTCCAATATAGTTTTTGCATTTGAATGTGGATTTTTAATTTTAAATTCGACGAATATTCTAAATTCTCATTGTAATTTCACAGCCCTACACACGTGTAGTTCAGTGAATTTTTGTTTTTTTTAGGGGGGGGGGGTGATTTGGGAGCTCGGTCATTTTAAAACCCTGGCTACGGCCCTGTTTCTGTCACAATTCGCTGGATGCACGAGGAAACGTAGAGATTTCTCAGAACGAGAGTCTTTTAATGATTCAAATAGGAGACACAGAGCTCAAGGATGACGTTCACAACAAGTAGATCCGACAAACTAAACTGAACAGACTGGGGCTTATAAACACATGGGAATGAGGATAATTAACTAAACACAGCTGTAAACAAATGAACACGAGGATAAACTGGGTCCACGGGGAGCAAACACACACAGACAGTCCAGAACCCTGACAGGTTCCTTGATATGCTTTTTTTATTCTCAAGCACAGACAGCCGCTGATTTGCATTTTATGAATCACCAAGGACTACACTGTAAAAAATAAGTGTAATTTTAACTGTAAAATTTTGCTCTGTTAATAGGTTAACAGTAAGTTCCCATACTATATACAGGGAAAAACGGTAAAATATCTAACCAGACATTTCATGTAATTTTACAGTTTTTTAGAAGTAAAAATAACAAATCAATGTAGAATTTACAGTCAAAAACTGTAAACTGATTTTCCCAGAATTCCCTGCACAACACTCCACATTTGAAATTATTTTGTTTAAATAATCATGTTTTTATAATAGTTTTTGTTATTAGTTATGTATATTTGGGCTTTATGTTACATATTCTGTTGTTTAATGAAAGTTGAATGCATTATTTAAGTATGTGATACTACGATGGTTCTTTGTGTTTGCATGAATGACTCTGTGCACCTTCTATATATTAGTATATACTTGTGCTTGTGGCGAAGCTACTTGTGATGAGCTTTGATTCTTCATGTGGCTTTCTCTTTTACCACCTGCATTATTTGGTTGTCAGTATGTTAAAGGTACAAAGCAGATTTTAATAGCAGTGTGCATTGTTGAATTGACTGGTTTACATTCGAATTGTCTTGTTTGTAAATTACAGTTTTATACTGTAAAATTTACAGTTTGTTCTGTAAATGTTTTTTTACTGTTTTTCTGTATTTTTTACTAAATTATTCTGGCAACCACAGCTGCCAAAATTATTTTGTAAAAACTACAGATTTTTTTTTTTAACGTGTACGGTTTCAGCTAAAATCTTCTTTAACCACCTTCTGATGAAGAAACAACCTCATCTACATTTTGGATGGCCTGAGGTAAATTAACAGCACATTTTTATTTTTGGGTGAACTATTCCTTTAAGATGTTTTCTCATCTTATTATAGACTCGGAGAATGTTAATGACATTCAGATTAAGCATAACCAAAAACTGCAAATAAATAAACATTGTTTGCTTCATTTATTAATCATTTTTAAATTTGAGGGCATCCATAAAAGAAGGTCTCCAAAGTATAGTAAGTAAACACAGAAATTCTCTCCCTCAAGCACACGCGCACACACACAGACTTCCTCCCACACAATAACACACACTTGTTAGTATGCTTGTTAGTATGCATGTGCACATCCTCACTAACTAAAACATACATGCACGCAGAGGTTCAGAGGGCATGTATGAGCTCAAAGACCTCATGACACCTGCTGTGATTGCTTGTGGTCACTCTTCTGGGAGGAATAAGGTCAAAGATCACGTACAGTTGTGGTTGAGGATATCTGACTGAATTTACGATTCCCTGTAGGTGTGAGATCTGCCGGCATGTTCAGTTAAGTATTTGGCTTCTGGTGGTATAAATGGGAAACTGTACTACACCTTTCAGGTCACTCAAGGTCATTCCAATCAGCGTTGCCATTTAAAAGTCAGATCAGCGGTCGTGAGGCTGAAATGACAGGTCACTGTTTTCAGTAATCAACTGGAAAAAAACCTTTTGGCTCCTCATGTGACGTCACTGAGGAAACACACTGAATGTGTGTGATATCAAACACTTACAAAACTAAAGAAACTACATTTACTAAATGTTGCTAGAATGTTCGATGTGGTTGCAAGGGTGTTGCTATGCAGTTTCTAGGATGTTCTATGTGGTTACCAGGTGTTGCTATGCAGTTTCCAAAGGGTTCTGAGTGGTTTCCAACATGTTGATCAGTGGTTGCTATATAGTTACTAGGGTGTTCTATGTAGGGTGAACTTTGGCATTAGTTAAGTGTTCTGAGTTGTTTTTAGTGCTTTGCAGTTGCTAGGATGTTCTATGCGGTTGCCACAGTATTGGAAGTGGTTTTCAGCATGATGCTTGGTGCTTGCTATAGTATGTGGTTGCTAGGGAGTTGCTATGCAGTTTCAAAGGTATTCCAAGTAGTCTTCAGCATGTTGCTTGGTAGTTGCTACAGTATATGATTGCTAGGGCGTTGCTATGTGGTTTCTAAGGTATTCTAAGTGGTCTTAAGCATGTTGCTTGGTGGATGCTGCAGTATGTGGTTGCTAGGGTGTTGCTATGCAGTTTCTAAGGTATTCTAAGTGGTTTTCAGCATGTCGCTTGCTTGGTGGTCACTACAGTATATGGTTGCTAGGGCATTGCTATGTGGTGTCTAAGGAATTCTAAGTGGACTTAAGCATGTTGCTTGGTGGTTGCTACAGTATGTGGTTTGCTAGGGTGTTTCTATGTTGTTCCTAAGGTATTCTAAGTGGTTTTCAGCATGTTGCTTGGTGGTCACTAGGGTGTCGTTGTGTAGTATTTTAAGTGGTTTTCAGCACATTGCTCATTGTTTGTTCAGTATGCATTTGTTAGGGTATTCTGGGTGGTTGCTAGACCATTGCTAGGTGTTCTCTGTAGTGTTTAACACGTTGCTATGGAGTTGCTAAGGTGATGTGGGTAGTCACCAGAGCATTATTATGCAGTTGCTAGGGTATCTTGGGTAGTCTATGTGGTTCTTACCGGTCCAAGTTAAAAGTCAAATTTTATCACCCACTTTAAACTTCTTATTATAACAGACACCACTAATAAACAAATAACAGAAATGCAAAACTGTAGACTCATGTATAAATGCTGTACACTCTAAAACACATGCGCACACACAAACACACATCAAACACAAGCACATACAGATCCCACACACAGATGACTCACTCTCTAGGGTTCACGCACCGTCATATATGTATGACACGCATCGGGAATCAATTAGCTTTGACTCACAAAAGCGAGCCAAACAAACGAGTCGGTGAAGAACCGTGCGGCGGGGTTCCACTCCATCTGTCTAATGAGCCGCAGGACCATCCTATCAATCACCCTTTACACTGATTGATCAGCATGGAGACCACATTATTATTTCACATTTTACTACAAAATCCTGATTGTGAAGCTACACATAGAAAAATACAAATACTCATTCTGTAGGTCCTCTGTTTACTCATTTGTTTTGGAGGAGAAAAATCTAAGTTGATACTTAACTGAGAACACAATTAATTCTCCCAGGCTATGAAAGACATAAAATATTAAATCTGTCATGTTATAAAAAGGTCAGAAATATTTAAATTACACAAACATACATGCAAATGTTTGGTCAACGCATTGCAAACGTTCCAGCCCATTGTACAATCAAATGCATATATAATTGTCTAAAATAGTTAGTAAATATTTATAAAAAAAGAAAAAATTTCGGTAAGTGTGTGTGTAACTCACCAGCTTGCGTTGACACCATCCACAGACGCCGCAGAGAGCCACCAGCCAAACACCACACACGGTTACCGCCAACGACACCAGCAGCACGCTCAAAGAGAAGGAGCCTGTGAAACACACACACAATGTTAATATCCAAGCATAGGGGGAACAGTCTGACATTTACTCTGACGAGAACGCTGAGATTTTATGAAGTCTCTGAAGTCCTAAAGATCAATATTTTCATGATGGGAACAAATGTGACTGGAGAACAAAATCAAAAAGGGAGAAAAAGACGATTGGAGAGGGAAAGAGGGAGAAAAAGATGTCACTAAAGTGTTTTAGATATAAAATATGAGATGTGCCAAGACCGAAAACATACTGTATCAATATCGAACACTTACAAATGCAAGATCAACATGTAAAAACACAAGTAATGTAGATTTGTACAATATTCACTGAAGAAAATGTTCTCTGAAGAAACAGTGCATGCACAAAACTGGTGTTGCTATGCAATTGCGAGGATGTTGTATGTGGTTACCAGGGTATTGCTATGCAGATGCAATATGGTTTTCAGCATGCAGCTTGGTGGTTGCTACAGTATGTGGTGCTAGGGTGTTGCTATGTAGTATTTTAAGTGGGTTTCAGCACATTGCTTGGTGGCTGCTACAGTGTGTGGTTGCTATGTGGTTCCTAAGGTTTTCAAAGTGGTTTTCAGCACACTGCTTGGGGTTGCTAAAGTATGTGGCTGCTATAGTGTTGCTATGTAGTATTTTAAGTGGTTTTTCAGCACAATGTGTGGTGTTTGTTACAGTATGCGGTTGATAGGGTATTCTGGGTGGTTGCTAGAGCATTGTTAGGTGCTCTGTGTAGTGTTGAGCATGTTGCTATAGAGTTGCTAAGGTATTGTGGGTAGTCAACCAGGGTGTTGCTATGCAGTTACTAGGGTGTTCTAGGTAGGGTACACTAGGGTGGTAGTTAAGATGGTTTTACTGGGTTTAGTGCGTTGATGTGCAGTTGCTAGAATGTTCAGAGTCACTGTCAAGGCATTGCTATGCCATTGTTAAGGTACTGTAAATGATTTTCAGCAAGTTGCTTAGTGGTTGCTATAGTATGTGGCTCTTAGGGTGTTCTGGGTTGTGGCTGGGTCGTTCCTATACTATCCTATGTTTCTCGGTGGTTGTTACAAAATGCAATTGTTAAAATGTTTTGGTTGGTTGCCAGGGCATTGCTATGCTGTTGCTAATTATTTCCAAGTGGTTTCCAGCATCTTATTTGGTGGCTGCTACAGCATGTGTTTGCTAGAACATTGCTATGAGGTTTCTATGTGGTATTCTAAGTGATTTTCACAACATTGGTCGGTGGTTGCTACAGTATGCAGTTGCTAGGGCATTTTGGGTGGTTGCTAGAGTATTGCTAGGCGTTCTGTGTGGTTTTTTGCATGTTGCTAAGGTGTTGTGGGAAGTCACCAGGGCATTGCTGGGATGTTCTATGTTCTAATGTTGTTGCCAAGGCAATGCTATGCAGTTGCCGAGGTGTTGCTATGTGGTTATTAGGGTGTTCTTAGTAGGGTGCACTTGATAGGTGTTCTAAAAGGATTTTACTGTGTTGCTCTTCAAACTGTTGCTCTGCCATAACAGTAAATGAGCTGAAAGATATGTAGCTAAAAGAGTCTACATATACATGATTACATAGACTATAGATTGTGTTTCGGATGACAATGACACATGAAATCGAGCTTGCTAAGCTAGAAGTGCCTGCATTAGGATACATAATAACAAAGGAAACTGTAGCGTAGAGTGTCTGGTATAACATACATGTAGTAGATCAGTTCTGAGGACTGCAGACGGGAGACACAGAGAGAGACAGGAAGGAACCTGACAAAATATGATGAATGGACACATCTGCTGATGGAGGTGGAGGGAGGAGATGGAGGGATGGATGGATGGTTGAGGGGAGGGAGGGACAGGAGTAAAGAGTGATAAACGTTTAAGATTGATCTCTCCTGTGAACTGAAGGGACAAAGCGTGATGCACTCATGCAATCAGTGTGTGTGTGCGTGTGTGTGAGTGTGTGTGTGTGTATCTGTCCATATAATCCACAGGCTCTTTGAGCTGCTGTTCCAGCACAACCTTGTGAAATGAAAGCAGAAGCAATGCTTCAGAAAGAGCTTCTATTCCACATCAACAGTGCCTTAGTGTCATATTCTAAATAATAGAAAAGACTGTGGAAAATAAATAAATAAATTAATTAATTAGAAGTCCACACATTTTTGTTAGGTTAATAATAACAAATATTAATATTTAATAAAAAGTATTTTTTATTTAATATTTTATTATTATTTACATTTATTACCTTTATTTAAATTTGAATTTTTTTTATTATTTACATATTATGTAATATATTTCTATTATAAGCAACATGCTAAATACAGACCCTCTTCCCTAAATATTTAAAAATGATATAGATAAGTATTAATATAAACGTTTATTGCAAATTAAATGTTCCACATATTGCTTTCTATTAATAGTAACATGCTAAACAGACATCCCTAAATAATTAATAAGCTCCACAGCAACATACGGTACTTAACACCTAAACAAAGAACACCTACACTAGCAATACCCTAGCAACCACTCAGAGCACCCTAGCAACCATTACCATAGCAACCACCAAGCAAATCTAGCACAGGATCCCCAGTTGTAGTTAATTATATTAACTATGAACATGTTCCACAAACAAACACAATGTCGTCTTTTTTACATCTGTTGTTTTGTTTCAAACCGTACACACTTCTTCTTATCAGTCGTCAGTCGTGGCCTAATGGTTCGAGAGTTAGACTTGTAACTTAAAGGTTACAAGTAAGGCACCGAACTCCCAACTGATCCCCGGGTGCCACAGCAAAAATGGCTGCCCACTGCTCCGGGTGTGTGATCACTGTGTGTGTGTGTGTGTGTGTGTGTTTGTTCACTACCCACTGCTGTGTGTGTGGACTTGGATGGGTTAAATGCAGAGCACAAATTCCAAGTATGGGGTCACGTCATGTCATGTCACTTCACTTATCACATGTTTTGCTTAAGCTATATTTCTTTAGAATAAATGTAACAGTCATGTTGCATTACTCTACAAACATGAACGGCAGTGAAATCACTTTCTGACACGGAACTTAAACGTGTCCAGATCTGCTCCAGTAAAATGTAGTGTTTGGAATTGCATACTACCTTTGTCAAAATACAGTGCACAAAAAACTGTATGCCACAATGCAATGCTTTCGACTTCATGTTGCAGTTCCAGTGCAAATGAATCAGAAGTGACATCAACTGTGATTTTTTGTTTAACATTTACTAGCTTTTCCTTGCTAGAACAGCATACATACTCATATATACAGTGGGGCAAAAAAGTATTTAGTCAGCCACCAATTGTGCAAGTTCTCCCACTTAAAAAGATGAGAGAGGCCTGTAATTTTCATCATAGGTATACCTCAACTATGAGAGACAAAATGAAAAAAAAAAAAAATCCAGAAAATCAAATTTTAGGATTTTTAAAGAATTAATTGGTAAAAAAACTCGGTAAAATAAGTATTTGGTCACCTACAAAACAAGCAAGATTTCTGGCTCTCACAGACCTGTACTTCTTCTTTAAGAGGCTCCTCTGTCCTCCACTCGATACCTGTATTAATGGCATCTGTTTGATCTCGTTATCAGTATAAAAGACATCTGTCCACGACCTCAAACAGTCACACTCCAAACTCAAGTTTGGCCAAGACCAAAGAGCTGTCAAAGGACACCAGAAACAAAATTGTAGACCTGCACCAGGCTGGGAAGACTGAATCTGCAATAGGTAAGCAGCTTGGTGTGAAGAAATCAACTGTGGGAGCAATTATTAGAAATGGAAGACATACAAGACCACTGAAAATCTCCCTCGATCTGGGGCTCCACGCAAGATCTCACCCCGTGGGGTCAAAATGATCACAAGAACTGTGAGCAAAAATCCCAGAACCACACGGGGGGACCTAGTGAATGACCTGCAGAGAGCTGGGAACAAAGTACAAAGGCTCCCATCAGTAACACACTGCGCCGCCAGGGACTCAAATCCTGCAGTGCCAGACGTGTCCCCCTGCTTAAGCCAGTACATGTCCAGGCCCGTCTGAAGTTTGCTAGAGAGCATTTTGATGATCCAGAAGAGGATTGGGAGAATGGCATATGGTCAGATGAAACCAAAATATAAAACTTTTTGGTAAAAACTCAACTTATCGTGTTTGGAGGAGAAAGAATGCTGAGTTGCATCCAAAGAACACCATACCTACTGTGATGCATGGGGGTGGAAACATCATGCTTTTGGGGTTTTTTTTTCTGCAAAGGGACCAGGACGACTGATTCGTGTAAACGAAAGAATGAATGAGGCCATGTACCGTGAGATTTTGAGTGAAAACCTCCTTACCATCAGCTAGGGCATTGAAGATGAAACGTGGCTGTGTCTTTCAGCATGACAATGATCCCAACACACCGCCCGGGCAACGAAGGAGTGGTTTCGTAAGAAGCATTTCAAGGTCCTTGAGTGGCCTAGCCAGTCTCCAGATCTCAACCCCCATAGAAAATCTTTGGAGGGAGTAAAAAATCCGTGTTGCCCAGCGACAGCCCCAAACATTACTGCTCTAGAGGAGATCTGCATGTAGGAATGGGCCAAAATACCAGCAACATTGTGTGAAAACCTTGTGAAGACTTACAGAAACGTTTGACCTCTGTCATTGCCAACAAAGTGTATATAACAAAGTATTTAGATGAAATTTTTTTTTATTGACCAAATACTTATTTTCCACATAATTTGCAAATAAATTCTTTAAAATCCTACAATGTATGTCTGGATTTTTTTTCTCATTTTGTCCTCTCATAGTTTGAGTTATACCTATGATGAATATTACAGTGCCTCTCTCATCTTTTAATTGGGAGAACTGCACAATTGTGGCTGACTAAATCTTTGTTTTTCCCCACGTATATAATGTGTGTGTGTGTATGGTTTTATTATTGCATCTAAACTATACAACATTTTTGTTACTTAATACAAACATTAACTGAAAAAATATATATATATATATAGTTTTTGTAAAAATTTACTAAAACTACGTAAAATGTAAATAACCAAACTATAAATAAACATTATAATATATAGACATAAAAAAACCCGACAAAAACTCAACAAAATCACTAAAACTAAACTTTTTACAATTAAAAACATATTTTATTTCAGTTTGTTGCCAAAGCAACATTTTATTATTTTCGTTTAGTTTAAGTTGAAGTACTAAAATAAAACTAAATAAACTGAAACCTAATAATAAAATATTACAAAAACACACAACAAATTTACAAAAACTTTATTATTATTATTACTTTTTTAATTTAACATTGCATATTGCATACTGTTATATATACTACATTTTTTAAAAGTAATATGCAGTCTGCAGTGCGTCAGCCTGAGCCTAAGCTCAAGGTTTGGCTAATCAGGTCAAGGTTTGTTTAGTTTGCATGACCCTCTTAGCCTCTGCTGGTAGATAGTGTAAATGGACACAAGAATCATCTTTCTCCACTGACGGCCATTCAAAACTGTCCATGTATTCTGAGAAACACACAGACTCTGACAGGCGCTCACCGGCTAAACACACAGACAGACAGACAGCAGCATCAGCGCCGGACGCTTCCCTGCTGAAGCAGCTGATCAGGAGCACAGCAGAAACACTCCAGAAAACAGCCTGTGTTCACACATCCTCAAGCCCTGAATGAGCCAGTGCTCAAATAAAGAGTAGGTCTGAGATCAGAGGACAGCAGACGTGACTCTCTAAAGCAGCAGGCAATAAACCACATCTCTTGCATGCTAAGCTAGTAAGAGACAAAGCAACCAGAAGTCATTCATTTTCACTGACAGCTGATTTAAGGGATTCTGCTGTTATATTCATGAATAAATGCACATTGATTTACAAATAGAAAACTGGTTCACAAATAAAATGAGGTATGCACAAAGCTATTTTAGCTACAGTACAAAATTAAGAGGTATTTGATGCAAAAATGCACAGTAGAAATTTAAAGATTAAAAAAAAAATGTATGATTAATTTGCATTCAATTTGCTGAATTAATTGTTTATAAAGCTATGAAAGAACTATATACCACAAATGAAACTAAATGGAGATATTGTTGTGTTCTTAGAGATAACTATAGCATATATAATATATATATAGATATAATATATATATATATATATAGTATAATATATATATATATATATAGCGAAATATTATATCGTGATTCAATCCGATTCATTTTCCCTTCCCGTGAACAGATCTTTTCAGACAGATCGGCTCATTGAAGTTAATGGTGTTTGTGGTCACAGTTTCATTCGCGGATCCTTTAGATACGACTGACTGACCAATATTGACTAGACTACAACTTTGATAAGATTCCTAAAAGTTTCGCACCTACAGCACACATTACATACATTGATGCACAAACGCGGATATGTTCTACAAGTCTACAGTATAAAGAATGAATAAACCAGTCTTATAAACTCCTTGATTTCGCTTAAGCACCTTTAAATATAATATGCATGCACAAGAAACTATTGTAAAATTTATTTACCTCCCTTCCGTCAGAATGTTTTTTTTGCACGTTTAAATAAAATGTAAATTTAACATCATAATACGCATATTTACCATACTCGCATCAGGCTTGTCACAGTATCATCAACCTCAACTCACAGAATCTCGGTAATCCTCTGCAAACTTCGACAATTGGTTGAACCGGCTCATTCGGTTCTATTTGAGTTGGACGTGCTACTTCGGCTGTGCATCCTGCGTCATCAACCCAGAACTAAAGTTCGATTCAGTTCGATTCAGTTCGATTTGTGAACCGGCTCAAAAGAAACGATTCTTTCAAGAACCTAACATCACTACTAATATATATATATATATAGTTATATATATATATATAATTTATATATATATATATATTATATTATATTATATGTCAAAAGTATTTTATAGAATATACGGTTTTAAAATTAATTAATTTTTTTTTTTATTATATATTTAATATATATATCTATATACACTATAGAGATCATAATATATATAACATAGATTATATACGTATATAATATATATTATAATATAGATATAAATAATTACGTGCTGTTAAAAGGTTTTTTGCCCCTTCCTTGTTTTAAAATTTGTTTTGCAATATATTTGTCACACTTAAAAGATTCAGATCAAAAATGTGTATATTACACAAAGATTATGCAAGTAAATACAAAATGCCGTTTTTAAATGATTATTTCATTTATTAAGGGAAAAAAGCTGTCCAAACCGACCTGGCCCTACGTGAAAAATCAATTGCCCCCTCCCGTTAAATCATAAAAGAACTGCAATTAACCACATCATTTTAGAAAGCAGAGTTAAATTTCACTAGCCAAACCCAGGCCTGATTACTGCCACACCTGTTGAATCAAGAAATCACTTAAAAAGAACCTTTCTGACAAAGTGAAGCATGCTTAAATAACAACACAATATGCCGCGATCTAAAGAAATTCAAGAAAAGATGAGAATCAAAACAGTTGACATGTATCAGTGTAGCGAATCAGCTCATGGGAAATATGAATAATTAACCATAACTAGTTATAATTAACTATTCATATTTTAGATCCACTGTAGATATTTAGCTGACCACTCAGGGTCAACCGTCTTGTCAATTCTAAGAACGTTAATTTCCTGGTTAAGGGAAATAACTTTCTTACTGTACAATTCTATAAGTTTGTAACGTAAATCTGCATGATTATTGACTCCGGTTATGAGTAAACAATGAACACGTCAAGTGTGATACAAGTAAGGTTTTATTAACTACATAAACACTTAAACTAGTCTAACATACTACATAACCACTTAAACTGGTCCAACATACACATAAACACACACACACACACACACATACAGTTGGTAGAGGAAAGGGATAAAGTTTAACTCAGCATAGAAAGAGGCATAAAGAATGGATTTTATGGAACACTTTGCATGTATATTCAACAGATCAAAGCCTTCAGGGATACGTCAGATTCTGAGTTCAAACACACCTTTGTAAAAAGGTGTAACTGATACTTAATGTATCAATTAATAAGACTAAGTTTGATACTTAGCGAGTCTCGGCGGTCTGAAAGAGATTCCTGATGCAAATCTTAAAGCTTCCCGTAGATCTTTGCTGACTTCGGGTCGATGAAAAGAACCAGTTTTGAGTCAGAGTCACTTGATGAATGAAAGGACTAGGCCGCAGAAAATGCCTGGCACAGATGCTTTGGTATCCTGAAGCGTTTTTCTCACTTCTTCATCTTTGCTTCTGACCGAACCACCGACTGGGGCGGGTCCCTGGAGCCGGGCCTTTAAGGTCGGAGAAGATCTCCGCCTTTCAAGATGGGCTTGTCCAATGAGCAAAATGGAATTTCCGAGCGGGAGGTGGCAATTGCTGGAGGGTTTACGACCCCTTTGTTCTCTAAGCATGGTAATTTGCAAATGGACTGAGAATCGAAATTACTAACGATTCTCAGGGCCCTAATATATATATTGCCTATGTACCAATATTTAATATACACGCTTGTTTCGATCATACGAAGGAAAATTCATAGATACTAAACAAGGTAAGATTACATATAGTGAAAAGGGAAGATCAGGAATGGGTCCCCATCACAAGCATACTAAAGGTCTAAGAATATCAAGACAAAATACACAATGACAATAATAAACTCAATGGCCTGAAGAAATATGTGTGTTCATTCAAATAACGTTTTTCCTATGAATTAACTAGAACACAGTCCCATTTTCTTCTACGCTCTTTTCCTTGGGACAAATAGTGGGCTATCCTTCTCACATTCCTGGGGGGTCATAAAACCAGTGATATCATGATTAGTTGTCATGGTAACCAGAGGGCCTGGTGTTCAGCAGAAATACTGGCATCCAGTTCATTGGGTGAGGGGACTGTGGCGATTTGTTAATCTAATGAATAATTGCTTTGTTAAATCAAATTAAAATTAGGTGTCAGATTGGTCGAGACGCTACATACTTCCCCCCTTTCGAGCGTTGTTGTCCGTAGACTAGACAACAGCGAGCGACGTCAAAGGTGCAGAACAATCTAACACACACTTGTCGCTCACGGCTGGGAGGCAGTGGCGGCTCTCTGGCTGTTGGTGCCTCCCCGAGTGGTTGTGGTGCCGTGGTGAATGCTGTCGGATGGTGTGCTGTGGTGATGTAGCTGTAGCAAGGTGTGGTCCTCGAGCTTATGCAGCAGGTGTCGCGGCTGTGTCACCTGTCATCCTGAAGTGAGTTAGTCCGGGTAGGATGTTTTTTGTTGATGTTGTTAGCCAGTAGTCTATCTGTGGTACCCACGATGTGGAAACATGGGGTGGGGGGGGGGGGGGGGGGGGGGGTTGGGGGGGGGGGGGGGGGGGGGTGGGGGGGGGGGGGTTAGACTCTCACTGTGAGAGTGCAGGTTGTTCCAGGGATTGCAGGTAATTGTTATGGAGATTTGTAGCGTGCAGAGAGTTTCAGACCGACCTAGTGATGATGGCAGGAGAGCAGCAGGTAGTTGTTAGCCCTCAGTTTTGCTCGAACGTCACTAGAATCTGTGTTTGCGGTGTGTTGCACTAGTTGCTCTCTAGCTGATCTCAGAGATATGTCAAAATTTGCATGGCTCTGTCTCTGTCACAACAGGTTAAAATGAGCTCTGGGATCATGATATCCTCTCAGTGTATTGTTGGTACCCTTTATAACATCTTATTACTTCCCTTACAAAAAAAAGTACCATGGTACAGTGAAGGTAATATCACCGCACTTTGATATATACCATAGTACATGCTGAAATAAACATTATACTCCAAGGCAGAGTTATTAGAACTTGGAATTTCATTGTATTTAGAATTTTCACATTTGTTTAATTTTAAAAAATTTTCCCCGTTTTTTTTTTAATTTTTTTTTTAGTTAATTGGTATCATTTTATTTTGTATGTGTAGGGCTGCCAAGTTAACTGATATTTTTTTATATATTCTATATAATAAATTAGCATTTTTTCCCAACAATACCATGGTAGTACCATGATACATTTAAAAAAAAAAAAACATGGTGGTACTCTAGTACCTTTTGGTACTTTTCTGTAAGTGTAGTCAAAACAGTTTACAAAAGATAGCCTAATAAAGACAAAATGCTCTTATTTGTTTGTATAATAACCCTACGTCTTTTCTAATTCTCGAAAACATTCTGTTAAGTCTTAGCATTAATGATGTACTGCTGTGCATGTACATCACTGAAATTGCTGGTATTATACAATACGAATTTATTATACAGATGTTCAAATGGCCTTTATCTAACACTTTTCATAATGCATGAACTGTATCGATGAAACCACTCTCCCATAAACTATGAAATTGCCTTGGTGTTTTCAAAATGTCCAAACCATGAATGACAGATAAATACAGTAACTTAAATAACACAATTCCAGCTGTCATTACGTGCTGCATCTTGGAGAACAGCCGCTTTAAAGTGCTTCCGTTGTTCCCCCTCGACTGTCGAGTCTAAAACGAGAATATCACGAGAAATGCTCATCAACGCGAGTTGGTGAATGGAGATTTGAAATGTCCCGCTTCTCGACCTGTAAACATTTACCCAGCAGCACTGTGATGAGAAGGACAAGCTGGGAATCATTCACTCTTCCAGTCTCTCCGCCTTTTTCTCTAAGTCTAGCCTAGATGGCTGCTGATGTCCAGGGCTTTCTGGTACACCTGGGTAACATCATCCAGATCGCCCAGCAAGGAGAAGCTCCCATTGTCTCCAGGGGAACCAGGAGGGCTGCGGACACCCTTTCCACCGGGGCGCTCATACTGGTGCTAGGCGGGCACCACCATGGCCTGAAGGAGAAAAAAGTCCACAGTGACTCAAAGTTACTTTAAGATAAAAACTGCCGGAAAATAAAAACTAAAGAGGAAAATCTTGAGAGTCTTGGAAAATTGTTGTCTCAAACGAAGAGGGTTTCTGAGGAAAGATTATTTCGGCTAATCACTTTTGAGGGTTCCTATTCTGGGTGGACTGGCCAATACTAGGCGTGAATTTTTGAGCGGGAGAAGTTTCCTTTGTTTCCCTTCATGGCCCATTTGCATGTTTTATGGCCGTTCTGGAACTTCTGTAGTTTTAACCCAAAATATAGCACAAATCGTATGATGCGTTTCACAATCACATACTGTCCATCATTGTTTGAGGAATAAAAAGCAAGATAATATTGATACCAATGTAACGAATCAGCTCATGAGGAAATATGAATAATTAACCATAACTAGTTATAATTAATTATTCATAATTTAGATCCGCTGTAGATATTTAGCTGAACCTCTCAGGGTCAACTGTCTTGTCAATTCTAAGAACGTTAATTTCCTGGTTAAGGGAAATAACTTCTTACTGTACAATTCTACAAAAAGCTTGTAGCATAAATCTTGCAAAATAAGTGACTCCGGTTATGAGCAAACAATCAACACGTCAAGTGTGATACAAGTAAGACTATATTAACTACATAAACACTTAAACTAGTCTAACATACTACATAAACACATAAACTGGTCTAACACACACACACACATAAACGGTCTACATACACATACCACAACACCACAGTTGGTATAAGGAATGGTTAAGTTTAACTCAATAAAGAAAGAGACAGGAATTAAATTTAATGGAAACATTTTCATATTCAGCAGATCTACACCTGAGGTAAGCGTCAGATTCTTAGTTCAAACACACCTTTGTAAAAGGTGTAACTGATACTTAATGTATTAATTAATAAGACTAAGTTTTATACTTGCAAGTCTCGTCTGTCTGAAGAGATTCCTGATGCAATCTTAAGGCCCAAGATCTTTGCTGAAGTTGGTTGATGAAAAGAACCAGTTTTGAGTCAGAGGATTTTGATGAATGGAAAGGACAAGGCCGAAGCATGGCGCGAGCTTAGGGTTTCCTGGAGCGTTTTTCTCACCACCTCTCAGAATCCCAACAAACCACACGACTGGGAGGATCCCTGGAGCCGGGCCTTTAAGGTCGGAGAAGATCCCCGCCTTTCAAGATGGGCTTGTCCAATGAGCAAAATGGAATTTCCGAGCGGGAGGTTGCAATTGCTGGAGGGTTTACGACCTTTTGTTTGAGGGCATGGTAATTTGCAAATGGAATTTGAATCGAAATTACTAAAGATTCACAGGACACTAATATATATTGCCTATGCACCAACATATAATATACACACTTGTTTAGATCATAAGAAGGCGAATTCATAGATACTAGCAATGTGGATCAAATAGTGAAAGGATGCAGGAGTGTGTTTTGATTTATACCTCACAGTATACACTCTCAAAGACCAAATACACGATGACGATAATATACACAATGACCTGAAGGATGTGTGTGTTCATTCACAGAAAGGTTTTCCTATTCATTAATTAGCAAAGAAAAGTCCATCCCTTGTGGATTTTCCTTATGGGCAAGGAATCGATTTTCTTCACCTAAATTCCAGGAGGTCGTAAATGTATCGGGTGTCAGTATTGCTATGGAACCAGGGGCCTGTTCCGCTTCCTGGGGTGTTACAGAGTATTTGTTAAATCTAGCTAACAAAATATGTATTGTGTGTTTGAGTGGTCCAGACGCTACAAATTCCCCCCTTTCGGACGTTGTTGTCCATAGAATAGACAACCACGAGCGATGTCAAGGTGCAGAAAAATCGAACACACACCTGCCACTCACGACTTGGAGACAGTGGTGGCTCTCTGGCTGTTGTTGCCTCCAGGATTGGTTGTGGGTGCCGTGGTGGATGCTGTCAGGTGGTGTGCTGTTGTGATGTAGGCTGTAGCAAGGTGTGGTTCCTCGAGCTTATGCAGCAGGTGTCGATGCTGTGTCACCTGTCATCCTGAAGTGCGTTGGTCT
>JADLZN010003097.1:505804-618586 GCA_018155175.1 Sinocyclocheilus anophthalmus
TAGGATGTTTTTTTGTTGATGTTGTTAGCCAGTAGGCTATCTGTGGTACCCGGGATGTGGGACAGCCGGGTTAGACTCTCAGTGGTGAGAGTGCAGGTGGTTCCAGGGATTGCTGGGAACTGTTATGGAGATTCTATTGTGTGTAGAGAATTTCTGACTGACCTAGTGTTGATGGCAGGAAAGCGGCAGGTGGTTTGTTAGCTCTCTGCTTTGCTCAACGTCACTAGAAATCTGATGTTTGCGGTGTTGCTTGGCTCTTGTGGCGGCACCGACTTGAGCTTGCCTGATTGTGTTGGTAGAGCTTTCGCTGTTGGTCATGTGGGCCCGTTGCTCAATCCAACTTTGTCTGGCTGCTTCTGGGGTGTAGACCGGTTTTTAAGGGATGCTCCTCCCTTGGAGGGGCTTGATGCTGTGTTGCAGCAGGCAAGGATTCAGAGGTTTGTCCTTCTCAGTACTCCTTAGTTGAGTTTTGTTCAAGGAGCTTTTTTTTCAGCAGCTCCTGTAACCCAGAAGTAGGCGTGCCCAGCTGTCCTTGTGTAGCCTCCGTTCAGCACCTGTGTGAAGGGTGTGGAGGAGGATGTTGTGGTGGACTGCTGTTGGACATACCATGGTGTTTGCAGGAAGAGGATGCCTTTTTCCATGGCTTGGTCTGGACCTGGGTCCTTGTTGCCGGATGGTAATGGCTCTGTCTTCTTCTGGTCTCGTGGGGGCTTTTCTGTAGAGGTTTTGCTTGGGGCAATGCTGGTGCCTTCTGGTTCCCGCTTTGGACTGAGTTGTGAAGTTCAAATCCGCAGTGATCAGTCCGTGTTCAGACTCTGGGTCTGAGAATTCCTTTATGATGGCTTGTTTAAACTGCTGGTGAGACTGCAGGATCAGTTCCTTTGATGTCCTCAAGGTCTCTGCAGTATTTAGGTTGCCAGATGTATTGTCTCTGGCCAGCTCGTTGGGGTCTGTGGGGTCACACGGTGTGTGTGTCTGCAGTGATCCTTTGGAAGGGTCCCTGCCCCACCCCCTTGTGGTTGCTGGTTGGTGACGTGTGAACAGTGGTTCTCGCCCCCCCCTCGCAGGTTCGGACTCTTGGCTGAGGGTGTGGGCCTGCTGGCCAGGGGAAGTTCTGTTTTCGTGTTTTCCCTGTCTGTTCACCGTGTGGTCTGCAAGCATATTTCAGTTCATTTGGGACACTGAAATTCACCTCGTTGCGTTGTTTCGGTTCGCCTGAATTTTTTTCTTGCAGCTGCAGAGGTTTTCAGGGAGCTGACTTGTGAAGTGTCAAGCAGAAGGCTTTGGCTCCCTTTCCCCCCTTTCGTAGCTGTGCACAGGCGTGGAGGGCTTGCACTGCTTGCGACTTGATGTTCAGCAGGCTGTCTTTTGCTTGAGTCTTTGCGCAGTCGGTAGGACTGTTTAAATTTTTTCTGAACCATGTCAAGCTCCTCTTTAATTGCTGAGTCAGGGTTTGGACCTCACCTCTGGCTGCATGCAGCTGGCTGTAAGGCCTTAGATCATTGGTGTCTCTCTCAGTTATTCGCACATAGGTTGTTTTTAAGAGTGCTTTGTGTGAAACAGTTCTCTTTCACCGTCCCTGTCTGATGTGCGTTATTTTTATTTTTTGTTTTTTCCAGCGGCGTTTGGTGTCTAGCAGCTGTTAGAGCCTCTGTGAAGACTGGTGATTTCCTTCTGTCGCACCATTCTGTGAGGTTCTTTGCATCTGTTCTGTGCTTTCTCTCGTTGAGCAGTTGTCAGTTCTCTGTAGAATTCTGTGATTTGCAGTTTCAGCTCATATACCTCCTTTTTGAGGCCCTTGAGGGTGTGGGCCGAGTAGAGGATGATGCTGGTCAAGTGTTCGATTATGTCGCAGTCTCGCTGTTCCTTTCTTTCCCATTGCAGGTCGTTGGCTGCTTTGAGCTGAAGTATGTCCATTACAGTGCTCTGCTGGGTTTCCTGGTGGTACTGGTGAGCTGGCAGTGCTGGATGTCTGTGGAATGTCTGCGACATACTGGCACACTTGTGGGAACACCAGAGCGAGAAAGGGGCAAGACAAATGCAATTACGTCCAGAGGTGTTAAACTATCTCTATGGGGAACGGCTGTGTAGGCCATGTAAGGTATAAATCGCTGGTGAGAGGCAGCTAGTGAAGTAGGGTGCTATGTTTTTGTGTTCGTGAACACAAAGAGAGAGTTTGAGTAACTTTGTTGAGGGGGCTGTAAGCAGGGGTCAGCTGATGACCGGGCTATACATGTGGTAACTATTACTCAAAGCACTGATGGTTGACGGGTTTGGTCACTATGACAAAACTGAAATAAAATAAGATGAAATCAAAAAGAAAAGGAAGGAGGAAGATTTTACCTATTTAGTTTTTTGTTTCCTAAGAGATATGGCTAAGCAGGTGTCACTTGTGGGTGATGCTGCAATAGGCTTCATAAACCTAGGGTTAGACTGTTAGCTAAACTAGCAGGGACCCACCAAATATCTCATCAAAAGAAAAAGAAAAAGAAACAATGGGAATTGTTCCTAGTTCTATCTTGGCTTACATTGTGTTGAACAGTAGCTGCACTTCAATGTATTAGGTCTGGCACTGAGGAGTGAGGAGAAGTAGAGAGGAAACAGGGATTAGGCTACTAATAACCTGTATAACTCATTAAGGAAACAACAGTTGCTAGAACTACTGTAATCCTATACAAAAAGTGACGATGGTGATGGTGAAATAACTAAATAAGGTAAAAGTAAAACACAACAAACTAAAATTAAAATAAAAGGGGTCCTAAGAGCTGTAGGAAATTAAAATGTAAAGTAATAAATAAAAAATAAATTTAAATAAAAAAATAAATAACTAAAAAAAATTGCTTGCATTAAATCGCAAATTTAATACAAACAATTTAGCTGAATTGGTACATTTGTGCTAAACAAATGTAAATAAATGCAATAAAATCAAAGAGAGGTAGAATAAAGTCAAAAAAAAAATAAACAATAACACAAGTAAAACCAAAGTATGTGGGGAGGGACCGACCTAACTGAATCCAAAGAGAAGGTGATAGCATAAACAGGAAGTGAAACCAGGAGTGACGGGGATAGAGAGAGAGAGAGAGAGTGGTTTTAAAGTTACACTTTACACGCCTATCTAGTGTTAGTCGTATGCTAACAGCTAGCAGTGAGGTAAAGGGCTTAGCTTAAGAGTTAGCGTTAGTTACACGCAATTCTTTGTTTACACACAGGTCTGTGAAGTGGGTGCTGTTGTCAGATTAACCGGAAGAGTCTGCTCACACTTCCGGGGTCACGTGTTGCTAGGAGACCAATGCAAGCTCACATCAGGTGCAAGTGGAGCAGAACTTGCACTGCTGTGAGCATGCATGGGAAACTCATGCATGTCCCATATAAATTCATTCATTAATCAAAACAGCATATTCACTTCACAGGCAATGGTGGATTCGTAGTTAGCTACGCTAGAATAACACTATTAATTTTACGTAAATGTTTCACATGAGCGAGTCAAAATGAAATACAATGATACGTAACACATAATAAGGCCTTAAATTAATGAAATGAGGAGTATCGCTCAGATCACCTACACAGTGCTGAAAAAGGGGATTTCTTCGCCCAAGATCAGACTGATGTATTCTGGTACCATTTATATGGGTTGCTAATCTGAGGTTTACCCATCAGAAAAGCCGTACTCTCTACTAACAACAGAAATTAGGATTTCTTCGCTAAAGTCAGTTTAGTTTCTTATCGTACGATTTAAACTCATTATAGCACTGAAAACTTTCTACTTTTTGTAGGAAGGCACATTCAAGCTATATTTTTATCTGATTATATTCAGAACCTGGTGCGCGCATGTATAAGAGTTACGTAAATGTTTCACATGAGTGGGTCGATATGAATACAATGATACATAACACATAATAAGGCCTTAAATCAGTGAAATGAGGAGCATCGCTCAGATCACCTACACAGTACTGAAGAAGGGGATTTCTTCGCCCAAAATCAGACCGATTTATTCTGGTACCATTTATATGAGCTGCTAATCTTGAGATTTCGTCGTCAGGAAAAAGACCTATGCTCCACTAACACAGAAATTAGGATTTCTTCGCTAAAGTCAGGTTAGTTTCTTATCGTACGATTTAAACACATTATAGCACAGAAAACTTCTTACTGCTTGTAGGACGTCGCATTTAAACTATAATTTTATCTGGTTTTGATCAGGAACTGGTATGCGCATGGAGAAGAAGTTACTAAAACTTATGAAACAGACACATAAGATTGATTATTGGGTCTGCTTGCAAGCAATGTTTAAAACGACGCCACCGTTCTAAATTACTGCTCGTCCTGCATAAAGTAGGAACTATTATTTTCCTGGCCATGTGAATGCTGGGATTTTTCTGGCTAGATTGTCAAGGTCTCTGGGGGTCACATCTTGCTGCAGGGATGCTTCCCTGTGGTTGCTTGAGGTATTATGGTTCTGTCTGCTGAGTTGTTAAGCAGAAAGTGTTGGCTCCCCCCTTCGTAGCTTGGTGCATATGTGTAAGTTTGCAACGCTGATGAGGATGCAGGAGTAGGGTGTCCTCTCCGCTGCGTTGCTATAGGAGTACCTGAGTTCTCTTTGGACCATTTCAAGTTTGTCTTGAGTGTTGTTCAGCAGCTGTCAGAGCCTTTTTGAATCTATTGATTTCCTCCTGTAGCTCCTTTTTGCTGGGGTCCTTGTGGGCTACCTCTGTGATCTGTTGCTTGAGATCATTTTCCTCCTGTTTCAATCCCATTAGGTTGGGGGCCAGGAAGATGATGACCTTGGTGAGCTTTTGTAGCCATAACTCTCGCTTGAGTCATGAGTCTGAGGTACTCTTCTCTCTGTGTCCAGTTGCTTTCGGCTCAGTAGGTGGTCGTCGGCCCTGGGTAGGGGGTGTTCCTCACAACGCCTGGCCAGCCCTCTTTGGTCTGCATTCTGGGCAGTTAGTCTGAGCATAAGTCTCATTTTGGCAAACGTGTGTTGAGAGTAAGGGCTAGAGACTACTACAAGATCAAACAGAATGTGGAGCTAGGTTTTATAGCTAGGTTTTTGCCAGGTGTTTTTAGCTGAAGTATTAGGTTTATCTTAGTGTGTATGCTAAAATAGTTTTGGGTCAGCATTTGTTTTGCTGAAAAGGGCGTAAACAGGGTTTTTGATTGATGACTTAAGACTACTCTAATTGTCAAATTATCACTCAGAATTTACTGACGGTTCCCCAAACAGGCTTAATCTCTGAGGTATGAAGGAGAAAAGGGAAAAGCAGAAGGAAAAGGAGAGCATTTCTATTCAGATTATGCCTATTATTTGGTACTCAGGATGACATTTATGCTCTAGTGTTTGTCTAGATGACTTTTGTAACAGGGTCATAAAAATTAGGGCACATGTTTGAAATAAACAAATCAAAAATAGAAATGTCTCTGGTTCCTTTTGAGGTTCAGAGAAAACATCAAAGCAAAGGGGGCATAAAATGTACATGGATTTAAAATTAGCTGACTGCTATTATTAAAACAAGGTAATCAAATCTGGTATTAGGAACAAATAGCAGCACTAGTGATTCGTGTGTTACAAAGCACCCAATACCTTAAGTGAGCCTTCCTCTAGATAGACAGTTAAGATGTATATAAATTTAGTTTAATTAACCTAGTAACTAAGCAATACATTCAGGAAGGGATTACCTCTGAGAAACCTAGAAAAAGAAGGAAGAGAAATGGAAAAATCTGAAACCAGGGATTAGGTTAAATTCAAATTGCTTCACACTGCATACACACATGCTGTATTAAAAAACTTCAAGTAAAGAGGTAACCACTAATTGTTAAAGCTATTTGAGTAGCATAGCCTAAAATGAAACTATGCTAAGTAGTGTTAGCTTAGCTGCTTCAGGTGGTTTGTTTAACAACTTGGCGTGTTGTGCTATGTGAAGTTAGCGCTTCCTGTGAAGTTGTTGTCATGGTAACCAATGCATGTCAGTGCAATTAAAGCAGTTTAGTGTCTGTCTATTTTAAAAGTTGCCCACAGTTTTAGAACGTGGTACTTTCAGTCCTTCAAGACTCGTTGCATTAAATAAGCACTTCTGTGAGTGCTTCTCTAATTTAAAAATAAACTTCTTGCACTTGTTTAAAGAATTACAAAACGGGTTTTCTGTAAGTTAAAACCGGTTTAAACATTTATGCAGTTATGTGTGCCTCACACTAAAGTACAGTATTACCCCTTTACTTTCACTCAGCGAGTGAAACACAGTAATGACCACCATGTTGCTCGGCTTATATATATACAGTCTAAGTGTAGATGAATTGCTTCAATCTATTTATAAACTATAAGGCCTTTATGCTGTGGAAAGAGGAGCAACACTCAAATCTACTTTGATATAACTGTACTGAGATTTCTTTTTCAAAGAAACAATTTAAACAATACTTCAATTTTGTGATTTCTTCACTAAAGCTTATTACATTATGGTACAGTTTGGACATTCCGCTGAGCTGAGATTCAGACTTACGTTTTGTCAAGACAGATTTATGCTTTAATATTGAAATTAGGGTTTCTTTGCTAAGATCAGTTTAACCTTACACTGATACCATTAAGCAAGAAATACTTAGACTCTTCCAATCATAATAGCAGTACCAATTCAAACCCCCACTTCTGCATCTAAACAAGCCAGCAAATAAGGACACAACAGGGCATTTCAAGTCACGCCCTATTTTAACCTGGACTATCACACACACACCTTTAAGTTGACAGTGTTTAAACTCATAACTATCGTTTTATCACGCCCGCATTCTCTCCACAAATCTGTAACGAATCAGCTCATGGGAAATATGATTAATTAACCATAACTAGTTATAATTATTCATATTTTAGATCCGCTGTAGATATTTAGCTGACCTCTCAGGGTCAACTGTCTGTCAGTTCTAAGAATGTTAATTTCCTGGTTAAGTGAAATAACTTCCTTACTGTACAATTCGACAAAAGCTTGTAGCATAAATCTGCATGTTTAAGTGACTCCAGTTATGAGCAAACATTGAACCACGTCAAGTGTGATACAAGTTAAGGTTTTATTAACTACATAAACACGTAAACTAGTATATCATATTACATAAACACATAAACTGGTCTAACAGCCTACATAAACACATAAACTTTTCTAACATACACATACACACACACACCCCCACACATGGGTATAGGAAAGGGTTCACGCTTACCAGTAAGAAAAAAAAAAAGAGACCTAGGAATGAATTAGACCATTTTCATATTCCAGCAGATCTACACCTGAGGGAAGCGTCAGATTCTTAGTTCAAACACACCTTTGTAAAAAGGTGTAACTGATACTTAATGTATTAATTAATAAGACTAAGTTTGATACTTGCGAGTCTCGACTGTCTGAAAGAGATTCCTGATGCAATCTTAAGGCCCAAGATCTTGCTGAAGTTGGTTGATGAGAAAGAACCAGTTTTGAGTCAGAGAATCTTGATTGAAATGGAAAGGACAAGGCCGAAGCCTGGCACGAGCTTATGATGTTCTGGGAGCATTTTTCTCACCACCTTTCAGAATCCCAACAAACCACCGACTGGGCGGGTCACATGAAGTGTGGCCTTTAAGGTCGGAGAAGATCTCCGCCTTTCAAGATGGGTTTGTCCAATGAGGAAGATGGAAATTCCGAGCGGGAGGTGGCAATTGCTGGAGGGTTTACGACCCTTTGTCTCTAAGCATGGTAATTTGCAAATGGACTTGAATCGAAATTACTAAAAGTTCTCAGGACCCTAATATATATTGCCTATGTACCAATATATAATATACAACCTTTTTTTTCGATCATAAGAAGGCGAATTCATAGATACTCATAGAATTCATAGATAGACAAGGTAGGATTACAAATAGTGAAAGGATGACAGGAGTGTTTCGATTATAAACCTGCATCACAGTATACGATTTCAAAGACAAAATACACAATGACAATAATATACCCAATGACCTGAAGGATCATGTGTGTTCATTCAAAGAAAGGTTTTCCTATTAATTAATTAGCAAAGAAAAGTCCTTCCCTTGTGGATTTTCCTTATGGGCAAGGAAGCGATTTTCTTCACCTAAATTCCAGGAGGTCGTAAACGTATCGGGTGTCAGCATTGCTATGGACCAGGGGCCTGTTCAGCTTCCTGGGGTGTTACAGAGTATTTGTTAAATCTAGCTAACAAAATATATATTGTGTGTTTGAGTGGTCCAGACGCTACACTTTTAAAGGAGACCTTTGTTGATGATTGGTCGAGTTAGTTTTTGTCTCAGGAGACAAGTTTGAGAAGCAGGAGACTCAAGCAAAAATCTCCATTCGATCTTAAAGTAACCTCAT
Source organism: Sinocyclocheilus anophthalmus (assembly GCA_018155175.1). Classification (NCBI taxonomy): domain Eukaryota; kingdom Metazoa; phylum Chordata; class Actinopteri; order Cypriniformes; family Cyprinidae; genus Sinocyclocheilus; species Sinocyclocheilus anophthalmus. Next base: position 514,144 of record JADLZN010003097.1, read on the forward strand.
TTCTGTCTAGGAGAAATATTTGAGATGTTAAAGAGATCTCAATTTTGATTTTTTTCCCCTGGTTATAGATGACATGTTTTTACATTTTGGATGTATTATATGTTGAATTTTATATATATATATATATACACAAGTTATAGATCTATATATATATAGATATTCTATATATATATAATATAATGTTTTTTTCAAAAGACACAGCAGGTGTTGTCATATTACAACCGTTGAAGCCAAAACATTCTCAGTATGGCCACTGTCATCTTGTGAAAATTGTCATTTGGAGCCAGAATCTGCACAGTAGTGATCGTAATGTGGATCGTATCAAAGTCCTGCCCAAACTCCAGCAGACCCAATCATAATCATGACACCACACTCCATTTTTATAGCATCAAATAACTAATTAAATCAAACTTATTTGAAAAACGAATATTTGAACATACATCTGTAAGATAAGAACTACCTAAAATGAAGGAAATCATCTTTGGAGAAAAATGTATTTGAAGTGTAATTTGATTATTTTGTTTTTCTCACGTCCCATTTGATTACAAGGAAAAGGTTGGGTTTATGAGCTATACAAATTAAGTTCCTGTTTAATGATTCCACATGTGCAGTGTTAAAACAACCCTGTTTTTTGTTTGCTACGCATGGGTAATTGAACCAAAAGACCCGTACTGCAAATTTTCAGTTACACCCCTACAATGTATGTAGTTTGATTTATGACTATGACTTTTGATACATTAAGTATTTGACTTTTACAGAAAATCAGACACAAACTTATACTCAATAATGATCTTGGTCCTGCTGCCCGGTCCTGAGTGTCATATGGCCCATCTTCAGCTGAAACCAAGCTTAAATATGATGTCTTTTTTTATTATTTTTTTTTTACAATTTCACAGTAACTACAAGTGAGCATTTACATCTAAGATCTGGCACTGAGAACTAAGAAAGAACCACACACATAACACTCCAAGTTTGAACTTATTTGAGATTAGATTAGCTGAAGAGAGATAGTTTAACAGATTGGAAGATGAATTCATCAAAACATGCACTGTAAAAAATCCCTGTAAATGTACAGCGTATTTCCAGCGTAAATTAACAGTACTGAACTGTTTTCTAAAATGACGGTGTCTTACCGTAAATGCACACGTGAGCGGTGGGGGAGGGGAACCAAAGGCTAGTTTGGCACAAGTGATTGACGCAGACGCATCGGGTTCAGTGAACGTTTTATATGCATGGGTTTCATCTCACGTTGAAGCTCATTTACAGGTAAGCAGATCAGAGTCTGAAATAAGTTTATTTGATATATTTATTTTTTATGTGGGCACAATCTTTTAATTTGCCTTTGACAGATTGTTGCCAACCCTGAGGTTTAAGACGGTGAATTAGCGTTAAGTTAAGTGTGTGTGTAAGAAAGAGTGCGATTCTTGCAGCTAATTGCATGTTTTGTTGTTTCCTGGTGTAAAATCCTGTAAATGTTAACCTTATATAGAGGCAAATATAAAATACTTGCGTTCGGTGGGGGGGGCAACGGTTAGCTTTTGATACCAGTGAGAGAAGCGTCGGTCTCAGTGGATATATACGTTAGCATAAATGGATTTTATCTCAAATTGAAGCTCGATTACAGATAACAGGGATCTGAAGTAAGTGTGTTTGCTTGATTATCTGATACAATTATTTGCACAATCTTTATATTTGCGTTTTGCATTGTCGCCAACCCAGTGCGGTTTAAAATGGAGGATTTGCTTAATTTGCATTCTTGTTCCTAAGTTTACGCGTGGTAAAGTTGGCATATATTAACCTTATATATATATATATATAGGGAAATCGAAAATAGGCGTGTAAACTTAATTTGCTAGAGGCCATATAACTTGCCTCCCTTTTTGCTACACACCCTTACTTGATAGGTGAGATGGGAGAAACGTTTGCTTTTTCGGAGCGACGCATTCTCAGTGGAAGTGTTGCGCGGATTTCATCTTAACAAGTCGTATCTAAAGCAATTTATTGTGTAATCTAAATATATTCTAACTTATTGTTTATTAAGTGGGCTTCGTATATGAGCACATTTTAATCGCAGATTTTGCACTGGATAAATTTGCGCAAACCGCGTACAAAACCTCTCTATATGTTACTTCATTCTGACACTTACATTATAACTTGTTCCTGATACTCGGATACAGTTGTGTGTGTGTGTGAGAGCTGTAGACAGAATATTTTTAATTGTTTAATACGTGTTTTGAATGAAAAGGTGAAGCTTGTCCTGTCCCAGGCTGAGAACATGGAGATGGCACACCTGCTTGTCAAGATTCTAATGTCCCACTTCCAGGAACATGAAGATGGACTGGTTTTGCATGCAGACGTAAGTATTGAATCTTCTTCTTTCCACTTCACTAAATTATATTATGTATTCTTATCTGTGTATTGTGTGTTCTCTACAGGTTGCTGCATCTGATGTTGAGAAGACACTCAATCTGCCTGCCAGTCCTCGTCTGGTTTTGCTGGGTTAGTGTGTCATTACATGTGATGAAGTAGAAACATTTACTAATGGTTGAGATATAAAATTGTTAACATTGCTATGGTACACGATTGTTAAAATGGAATTTTCTTGAAGGTAGTTCTTTGAAATGAGTTGTGAAAAAAATGTGTTAATTGTTATTGTTTTTATTTATTTTTATTTTAGGTATGGCAGAGCCGGCAAATACTGTATGGTAGATGATAAGCCTAGAGGGCTGTGTTATTTGTGAGTGTGTCCAGTCAACATTTCTGACTGCAGTTGCAGCAGTGTTTGCTGTGTACTACATCTTCAACCTGCAGTATCAAGAGGAGGCTTGTTGCATGTTAGAATTTCTTCAAAGGTAAGTATTTTCCTTTTTGCTTATGTTTTTTTTTCACTCTCTTAGAATCTATGGTAACACTTTATAATAAGTATACAATAGTAAATTTGCAAACTAGTTAACTCAGCCTTTCTCCTGTGTTCTCCTTGTGTTCTTCCAGTGTCTGATGTGTGAATAAAACTGCATTTCAGTTCATTATCTGAAACACTGCCAAATGTGGTTTTATTCACATGCCAGACACTGGGAGAAAATAGGAGAAAGGCGTGTAGATCCACAATAAATCCAAACAAGGAGACGGCATCTATATAGATAGTTTGCAAATTATTTATAAGTGCTTTGTTACTGTATACTTATTATAAAGTGTTACCAAATTAATCTAAATTCTAAACCAAATTAATTAATCAGAATTTTAAGAAATGGTTATTTGGTCATTTGTAATGCAACTGCCCTTAGACGCTTCATTGGAATAAACCCAGAAAGAGGCTCAAAGACCTGCAGAGGCAAGGTAGTCTCCAAGAAGACGGAGAAGGTGGCGAATAAGAAATCTGCTACAGTCAATCCAAAGGTTGCCTCTCTACTGAAAAAATCTCATGGATTTCGAATGGGATTTCATCTAGGCAAGTGAAGTTGCACATACATTTTCATTAAATACAGTTGTTAATGGAACATATTTCACCGTTTAAACACGTATACAATATTCCTTACATTTAAACTTGTTTAACTTCAATTTTAGAAGTAAAAAAAATTACATTTAAAAGTAATCAGTCGAAAAAGACTGATGCGACTCGTTTTGGTGAATGACATCGCATCCCTGTAGTTTGCTTTGCATAAAATAAAATAATTTACAACAAAGAAATGGTTTTATAGATAAAATATCCACAAACCTATATTTGACCAAAAAAATGCAAGTCGTCGGCGGCACTGAGAACTAGTCTGAAGAGAATGCAGTCCGCACTCATTACAACCCCTTTGTTGTTGCGACTGTCCGGTCCCAGGAGCTGGGTTACACAAAAACTACCCAAACACAAAAAAAAAATGTTTGGGTTGAAACAAAATAATGATTTTATTAAAACCATGATTTTTTTTTTTTTTTAAGAGTACATGCACACTATAAAAGCAACTGATGCAAGCTGTTAATCAGTTAAGTTGGTCCACTAATGTTGCTCGAATGCACCGTTAACTCTCCGTCCTCTAATCACTTGCCGGACCGGTCACCCCACTTTGTTCCGGGACCTCACAATTTACAAATTAAGCACTGCTCATACTAGTGGTGTGGAAGAAACTGTTGTTATTTTAGTCGAAACGTAAAAACGAAATTTAAAAGGTAAAATAATATAAAATCATCAGTTGATTCAAAATAATGATGTCGACTAATTATCAGCGTCGACGCAGTTGATTATATCGAGCAATTGTGACCGGCCTATTTACAATAAATCTTGAACTGAGAAGAATAAATTATACAATTGGAAATTAAAAAGAGAAAAGAAGCATTTTCCACTTCTGTGAATTAAAATTTTTAAAGATTTACTCGTAACAATTAAGTAGATTTAAAGTCAATTTTACTGCTCTAATATAAAGTACAACTCGCCTTTCATTATCAGGTAGAATCTACTTAATATTTAACAACACTCATGAAGAAATTAAGTTTTAAGTTTTCCCAATTCTTTTTTAATGGTTAAAATAAATTTTTGAAATCAAATAGCATGTCCAATTAACTGAAATCATGAAACTTATTCAGTTTAACAATTTATTAGTAATTTATTTAGGAAATAATAAGTGAATTTTTTTCTCAAATTCCATTTTTATTCCTGTTACAATTAAAACATGGAAGAACAATTGTGTAATTATTCCTTAATAATAATAATTTAAAAAAAAATGTTTATTATTACTATAATTGTTATTTTTATTATTATATTACTTTGAAAACGACATATTCTACTGTACAATAGTGATATATTTCTGTCACAATTACTTCACATTAGACCAAACTTTTATTTTGAAGGGTTGATAAGAAGCAGCTTGATTTTTTGTGTGTGTGTGCGTGTACATGAAATGACGATAGTTTTTCACAAATAAAACTGTAAAATGCTGGTAAAGCGGCTTTCAAAGAAGCTCTTTTCATGTATTCCTGTCATCATACAGGCGCTGAAAAAACCACAAGCATCACGTGTGCTTCAGTATATTTGTAGTAAACAAAACCATGCGTCTGCGCCATTCATTCACAGAGCCATGAAGTAATAATATTTAAATAGTCTTTTTGCGGTTTAATATTTACCTACAGTAATCCACATCACGATTTCAGTAGGTGTACAACACTATTTTAATGTATTTATCCAAAATTTGATTAATTCCGTTTTCATGACTGGATTCGGTGCTTCTGTCCGTGTTTTCCACATCGTTGAAATCATAGGGCCCTAAGTTACCGAAATGTTTGTGTAGTATTACATGTTGCTTTTTGTCATGTTCTTTTGACAATCTGTTGATGTTATTTTAACTTACAAAGCATTTTTTTCAATGTTTATGTTTCAGACTACACCCGTCCCTGGCTACACTTGCATCAGAGTTGGTGACAGTTTTATGTTTCTGAAACGTTCTTGGACTGTTCTGCAAATCCTTAACCAGTTTTGACTTTTATTACACCAAAATAAGATTGTTGTTTGCCATTTCTGAAAGGCTGTTTTTAGGGGAACGTACACTCCATGCCCATGCTATGTCATACTCATAGCACACAGATACACCTTAAATGGCAGCTTGTTTTGTGGTTATATAGTCAACTTAAATCGGTTTAAATATGTCTACAGACTTCTGCAGGGTTGATTTTGCACATTGTCTGTTTTGTAATGCTATGGTTCATTTTTCTTCTCTCTTCGTCTCATCTTTCTCTAACATACACAAAGACTGATTCTTCCATTGGATTGCAAATTGATTCTTCCATCTTCCATTGATCACACTTCCATTCTTCCAAAGTATTTGAATTATTGCTTGGGCACTTAAATAAATACTGTGCTATAAGAAATACCCTCTTGGTCTTCTCTTTTTTTTTTTTTTTTGTATAAATGACATTACAATGCCAGTTTGTGAATTTGTTCAAGTACAGATATTTATAATAAAGTTAATGATTAGCAAAATGGCCAGTTCTTCCATTTAAAGAGAAAAAAATCTAGAATACAGTAATGAAAACTGTAAAATTACGGTACACTGCTGGAACCCTGCTGCAGTATATTACCGTAAATTACAAAAAAGCCGAGTCAAATACCGGTAATAAAACTAACTTTACGGTACACTGCTGGAAACCCTGCTGCCAGTATATTACCGTTAATTTACAGGGACATTTTTTACAGTGTATGTTCTCAAACTTAAAATCTGTTAAGCCTGTTCCATTGATTCACTTTTAAGAGAACTAGCATTGGCACATATTTGTATGGAGTACAGTAATCAGGGTCATCAGGTTCATTTAAACTGTTACTGGGTCACAATATACACTGAAACATGCCGTACAATGCCAAAAACAGCACAATGTTCCTCATATAATTGCAGTAAGTTTGCATTTGATATGAATATCTTATCTTGAATGTCATATGCAGTTTGGATAAACATATATCAATAGGTTGTTTCTAGTGCCTCACCAGTGTTTCTGTTTCCCTTGGTTCTGTTTGATGGTCTACCCTGGACTGTATTACAAAGGGCATTTCAAAAAAAGAGGAAAAGTCATCTAACATAATGAACATGAACTCTTAATGAACACGAGAAGGCCTTAAACCAGTGCTTAATTTGAGCCAGATCCTGTTCCGGAAAATGTCCGATTTTGGATTTTTGCGTTCCGGTATTTGTTTTTAAAGATCCGGCATTTAAGTGCATTAGATCGTGACAGTGCGTGCGTGCATAAGAGACAGAGCGATTGCGGATTTATGTAGATGTATTTGGAGCATGATTTGTAGATTATGTATTGGTCCTCAACATATTATTGACCAATCAGCTTTCTTAAATTCAAAATCGCTCTTGTTGATTGGTGCTACTGCTTAACCCACTCTCTCCACTCTTGTGAGCAGCTGAAAGTTTGGAGAGAGTGAAATAATATCAGAAATAATACCAAATAAAGTGAAATAGTATAATGGATAAACATAAACACTATAATCATAGCCTAGTTCCCCTCACTCCAAAATAAACCATTTAAATGTAACTGTATGCAGAACAGATCAAGAATGAAAAAATATAAAGCTAAGGAAACCAAAACAAAGCGAAACTGAAAGTACCGTTGGCTACCTCTCTCATTCGGCACAAATCCAATGTTTCCATATTCGCAATGTATTTCAATATTAAACTATTATTTAAAATGAAGTTCAGCAAAACTTAAAATTTTAAGGCAACCAGCTTCAGCAGATTTTTGAGTTTACTAAACTTAAAGGTCAATTAGCTGTACAAACTTTTGAGCATGTTTAATCAACATAATATATTAAGTTAAGTGAACTTTGTTAAACTTCCAATTTTGTGTTTAGTTGACTAGAAATATGGAGTTTTCATAATTTAGAAATTAGAAAATTTAGAAAAGTCGCTGTAAAAAATCAAAAGTTGAGAAAACTTAAAAGTTTAAGGCAACCAGCTTCAGCAGATTTGTGAGTTTTCTCAACTTTTGATTTTTTACAGTGCAGCATCAGGACTTAAAATTTTACTCAACCTGAGTTTTAAGTTCAGCACAGAACTGTCAATCCAATATGAGTGAATTAATTTATTAAAGGCTTCTCAGTACAACATTGGTCCTCAAAAAAACAATCTTTAAATGGACAGAACCACAACCTTTTTATTGCATCAATATGATTTTTTTGCAGAACAGCTAATTTAAATAGCAAACCAAATCAACTCATTTCATTTACAACATCTCTAGCAAATAAAGCTGGAATAAATGACTGTTCAAGAGCTTATCTGTCAGCTTTGAGTTGCAAAAGTAGAAAACTTCTATATAATTGATTAAATGGGGAAAGCTTCAAGTAAAAACTAATACAAAATTCAAGTCCAAAATAAGTACAACACTAAAAAAAAAAAAAAAAAAAAAAAAAAAAAAAAAAATCAACAGGTCTAGTCAAAAATGTATTGGCCAAAGTCTTTCATATCTGTCCTTCATATCTATCAGATAAGGCATAGAACTACTTTCCCCTTCAAGAGGGAACCTGTCAGTTTCATGAGGATGGCTGCCTCCAGGAAATAACTGGGCAGTTTGTGGCTCAGTCTAAACAAACTTGGTGCAAGAGTGCTAAAGGACAACATCTACTTCTCCATCCGTCATCCTTCAGTAGTGTGTGCCAAACTACTCAACCTGAATGGCACACACACACCTGGACAGAGTATGATCGACCACAAAACTTCATATCAGTTTCCGAGTCATCATGTGGTTGACACATCCCACAAGGACACTGATAACACGCAGCCACAACAAGCCCTGCTCATGGACACCATCACGGCTGAGCCCTGCCCACAGAGCTCATCACAGACAGACTGTGACGTATCAGAACAGCTCCAAGACTCAGCACCCAAGGACGACTTTCTGGAAAACAGCCAGGGAAGCCAGGACAACATATTTCAGCCACCGGAAACAACAGAGCCACAGCCCTGCTCACCAGACACATTATCCCTCTCTCCAACATCTCCACTTCTAAGCTTCTCACAGAAAATGGAGGAACTGGTTTATGCTGGGACCAGACTCTCCCACTCTTTTGCTGCAAGCCCCCAGATATCAACTAAAAAACGGCAGGCCCCACAACCACCAAAGCCTGTGGGCCCAGCTCGTCTTCCTCCTCCTGTGAGAGCTCTCCGGCCGCTGCCACAACGCCAGGGCCCAAACCCTCCATCTGCTGTAGGTGAACCAAAAACAACTGATAACAGCTCTCAGTGATATGTGTCGGGTCCCCGCTATAATAGCAGCAACATTCACAAATATTTACAGAACAAGCGGGAACCCAGTGTGCCTGTAGTTTCTCTATTTCTGTTTTATCACGTGATAGAAAGTCTAAGGCCTTCTCAAGCCGTACGGCTGACTTATCTAATCTGCGGCCTGTTATGCATCAAACTAATATTGCTGTTGAAACAAAATGCAATGCCATCAAGTTAGCATTTTTAAACATTCGCTCACTAAAAAATAAATCATTTCTAATCAATGACTTAATAACCACAAACAACCTGGATTTTATGTTTCTAAATGAAACATGGCTAGAAGACAGCTGCAGTGCAACGGTCCTCAATGAAACAGCCCCTCCTAACTTCACTTTCATGAGTGTTTGCAGGACTGTTAGGAGAGGTGGAGGTGTAGCTGCTCTATTTAAAGATGTCTATCAATGCAAGCAAGTGTCATTTGGTCAGTACTTGTCTTTTGAATATCTAGGGATTGTGTTGAAAGGTGCTCCACGCATTCTGTTTATCATTATTTACAGGCCTCCAAAATACTCTCCAGCCTTTGTTGAAGAGTTCACAGAAATGCTATCAATGATTTCCTCAGAGTTTGACTGTTTTGCTATTGCAGGGGATTTTAATATTCACATAGATAATGCAGAAAACAAAACTACAAAAGAAATTATAACTGTTTTAAATACTTTTGACCTGATTCAGCATGTGCATGAACCCACACACAATCGGGGACATACTCTAGATTTACTCATCAGTAGAGGTCTAAACATTTCATCCATTGTTATTAAGGACGTAGCACTATCTGATCACTTCTGTATTTTCTTTGATATATTGATCTCTGTTACCACTGAATCTAGATCGGTCTCAGTCAGAAAGAGATGCATTAACGAAAACACTAGTGTGCTATTTATGGAGGCTATATCTTTAACACCAAGCATTTCTGCAGACTCTGTTGATCTTCTCCTTGATTCCTTTAACTCAAAAGTTAAGAATGTTATTGATGACATTGCTCCTTTGAAAGTCAGCAGGAAGACTGGCAGACAGAAATCAGCTTGGAGAAAATCAACAGCAGTTCAGAGTATGAAAAGACAATGCAGAAAAGCTGAGCGGTTGTGGCGGAAGACGAAACTTGAAATACAATATAGCATACATAAAGACAGCCTTCGTACTTTCAATGTGGAACTAGGCAAAGCTAGACAGTCATTCTTCTCAAACCTTATAAACAGTAACTTAAACAACACTCGCACTCTTTTTGCTACTGTTGAGAGACTGACAAACCCCCAAATCAGATTGCCAGTGAAATGCTCTCCGACAGCAAATGCAATGAGTTAGAGAGAATTCAAGAATTCCTTCTTTTCTGAGAAGGTCAATAATATCAGGAAGGCGATTAGCACAAAATTATGCAGAGGTCAGACAGATTCGACCACAATATCAAAAAGAAGATACTATGTCTGCTTTTGAAGAAATTGATAGCAAAATTTTGGAAGAAATAGTACAGCACCACAACATGCTATCTTGACACACTTCCCACATATTTTTTCAAAAGGGTGCTTAACTGTTTGGAAGCAGATCTCTTAGAAGTGGTGAACGCCTCACTTCTTTCTGGGACTTTTCCAAACTCCCTGAAAACTGCAGTTGTTAAACCCCTTCTGAAAAAGAGAAATCTTGATAACACCATATTGAGAAACTATAGACCAATATCAAATCTTCCATTTATAGGAAAGATTATTGAAAAGGTAATCTTTAATCAGCTGAACAAATACTTAAACTCAAATGGATACCTGGACAATTTTCAATCTGGTTTCCGACCGCATCACAGCACAGAGACAGCACTCATTAAGATAATAAATGATATTCGCTTAAATTCTGAATCTGGCAAAATATCAGTGCTGGTACTACTAGATCTCAGTGCTGCGTTTGATACTGTCGATCATAACATACTACTAGAGAGACTGGAAAACTTGGTCGGGCTTTCTGGCATGGTAACTAAATGGTTCAGGTCATACTTAGAAGGGAGAGGTTATTATGTGAATACAGGCGAGCATAAGTCTAAGTGGACGTCCATAACATGCAGAGTCCCACAAGGCTCAATTCTTGCACCGCTCTTGTTTAGCCTGTAGATGCTCCCACTAAGTCAAATAATGAGAAAAAAACAAATAGCCTATCACAGCTATGCTGATGATACACAGATTTACCAAGCCCTATCGCCAAATGACTACAGCCCCATTAACTCCCTCTGCCAATGCATTGATGAAAATAACAGCTGGATGTGCGAGAACTTTCTTCAGTTAAAAAAAGAAAAAACCGAAGTCATTGCATTTGGAAACAAGATGAAGTTCTCAAGCTGAATGCATACCTTGACTCTAGGGGTAAAAAAAAAATCAAGAATCTCGATTTAATTCTAAAGTCAGACTTCAGTTTCAGTAGCCATGTCAAAGCAATAACTAAATCAGCATACAATCATATCAAAAACATTTCAAGAATTAGATGTTTTGTTTCCAGTAAAGACTTGGAGAAACTTGTTCATGCCATTATCACCAGCAGGGTGGACTATTGTAATGTCTCCTCACCGGCCTTCACAAGAAGACCATTAGACAGCTGCAGCTCATCCAGAACGCTGCTGCCAGAATTCTGACTAGAACCAGAAAATCTGAGCATATTACACCAGTCCTCAGGTCCTTACACTGGCTTCCAGTTATATTTAGGATTGATTTTAAAGTACTTTTACTCGTTTATAAATCACTCAATGGCCTAGGACCTAAATATATTGCAGATATGCTCACTGAATATAAACCTAACAGACCACTCAGATCATTAGGATCAAGTCAGTTAGAAATACCAAGGGTTCACACAAAAAAAGGGGAATCTGCTTTTAGCTATTTTGCCACCCGCAGTTGGAATCAGCTTCCAGAAGAGATCAGATGTGCTAAAACATTAGTCACGTTTAAATGCAGACTCAAAACTCATCTGTTTAGCTGTGCATTTATTGAATGAGCACTGTGCGATGTCCGAACTGATTGCACTATATTATATGTATAATCGTTTTCTTAAATTCATTTTAAACCTCTTAAATCAATTTTTTTTAAATAATTTGCAACGTTTTTAAATTCCTTGTTTTATTGTTGTGATTATTGTTTTTATTTTATTTTATGTAAAGCACTTTGAATTACCATTGTGTATGAAATGTGCTATACAAATAAACTTGCCTTGCCTTGCCTTGGTTCTGCATTTTGAATAACGATATTTGCTCTAAAGTCTGTAATGGAAAAGCTGCAATGTTTCCAACTTCTGTGACCACTGAATGATGAAATCAGATTTGTTTTAAAATCACACTGGCTAAAAGGGCACCTTACGGTTTAATGATTTTTTAAATGGCTCCTAATATGTTTGAAGTAATCAGGTGTTTTACAAATGTCCTTAAAGTCACACAATTCACAATTAAATGTTAAGTGACTCTCACGTGAAGATAAGTGCTTGTGTGAAATTGAAAGGTGAGACTAAGTGGTTTTAAAGAAGCAGATGCAATTGGTGTAGAGGCAGGGTAGTTGGCGGTTCCTTCCCTGGTAGTGGCGCAATCGGTAAGGTTTCAAAAGGACCTCCTGAGCAAGGTGTTCAAATTTGCATATCTTGCACTGCATCACCCTAATGTAGGGCTGGACAATAATTCTATATCAATATGTATCGCGATATAATTTTTTTCAATAACGGTGATATGATTTTTAAACACATTTCCGATATTTCGATATACATTACCAGTTGTATCACTCTAAAAGCGCCTCCTGCTGGCAGAGAATGAGTTTTCATTTTAAATAAGCCCCCGTAAATGGCGCATCATGCACGTGAGGTTATCTGACGGAGAGATGCAAAGCAGTTTAAAGCAGAGTCCTGCACGGCTGCTGTTAGGTAAACCTGCACACAACAGAACACCCGACCCGTTATCCGACAGCAGCCAGCACCCATTTAATTCTGTACCCGACCCGTTTGACATCAAGACCGCGACCTGAACCGCACCTGCATTAAATAGGCTACTGCATCAATAAGGCAAAATTATTAATTTTCTCACATGTGACACAAGCGATCAAACCAAAATAGGCATTCAAGTTGGTGCTTTGAAGAGAAATAGACAAACAGCGCAACAGAGGAATGATAAGAACGCGCATCCTTCCTGTATACAATACAAACTTTTGCCTACATCTTGTGAACAATCTGCCAGGCTGTTTTGAACAAATGTGCAATAAACTACATACTTAAATCTTCATAAATAAAAAGAACATATTTAAATATAATCCTTTACTGTTAAATGCGATGTATCTTAAACTCTGCAAAAAACCCCACCCCCCTCCAAACTCCCAAAATGGTATAGGCTATGTGGACGTTAGTTCCTTACAGGAAGCCATTAAAAAAATAATTTAAAAATAAAATGATTAGGCTACGAAAGCGAGCACGAGTGCTCCCAAGTGTCATTCACTTCAGCTGAGAGCGAATGGCTAGAAGCGTAACGCTGGCAAAGCCAATGTTGAGGCTCCCTATTATCATTGCATTTTATCAGCCCACTTAGTTATGCGTTTATTCGGGGAAAGTTGAGCAAGGACACGACAGTGATATAGTTAAATAGATGAAAGAATAGCGATAATATAAAGTGTCTTGACATAACATTTTCAGTAACTTATTTGAATATAATCCCTGTGTGTCTTGTCTTACTTGTCTACGTTGACTGGTTCAACTTAAAACTATGATAACGCCATTAAGACTCGTACACCTGTTCTAGTGTGTTAGATGTGTCGTCTCTCACCATTACTACATGTACAACCGCCATGTAAACTTATCTGTAGTTTCACACACATTAGTGGTATCATTGACTGTATTACGTGTTGGTGTTGGATTGTATAATTTACATCCGCAATATCCAGCATGCTCTATTAGGTGTCGCTAGACGTGTGATACTAAGGTAAATTAGCCTAAGTATTTCTTGGCCCTGCGCTCTGGACGGATCTGTAAATCTAAATAAACTTAAGTACTAAATAAACTATTAATAAAAACTAAATAGGAATGTGCCAAAAATAAAAACTCAACTAAAATAACAAACTATTAATTGAAACTAATAAAAAACGCAAACTAAATTGTATTTGAAAATTTGATTAAACTAAATTAAAATTAAATTAAATAAAACGGAAATTTAAAAAGCAAAACTATTAATAACCTGGTCTCCAGCAACATTCCAATTTTTGTTGTGGTTATAATAGTATATTTTTAAAGAATTCTCTTCTGATCACCAAGGCTGCATTTATTTGATCCAAAGTACAGCAAAAACAGTAAAATGTTGAAATAGTTTTACTATTTAAAATTGCTTTATATTTTAATAGATTTTAAAATGTAATTTATTCCTGTGATCATACATGGGTAAATTTTCAGCATCATTACTCCAGTCTTCAGTGTCACATGATCCTTTAGAAATCATTCTAATATGATGATTTGCTGATTATCAATATTTAAAACAGTTGAGTCAATTTTTTTTTCAGGATTCTTTGATGAATAAAAGATCCAAAGATCAGCATTTATCTGAAATAAAAAACTTGTAACATTATACACTATTCCATTCAGTATCATTTTTATTAATTTTTTGGGAAAGAAATTATAGAAATTAATACTTTTATTTAGCAAGGATGCTTAAAATTGATCAAAAGTGATGATAAAGGCATTTATAATGTTACAAAAGATTTCGAATTCAGATAAATAGTGTTCATATCGATATCGGAATTATATCGTATCGACCGAAATGAAGAAATTAATCGTGATACAATTTGGCCATAAAAAAAACAAATCGTCCAGCCCTACCCTAATGAGAAAAAATAAACAATACAATGGTAGAATTAATTCTTTGGGCAACAACATAAGATTTTATTTATTTTTTTACCACAAGGGATACATGAAGTAATTGCTAGAGAACATTATTAAAGAAGAACAACTTAAAATACCATCATAAAGCAAGCAAGAAAACAAATATTAAATATTAGTTGGTTGAACGAATATCAAATTTTTAAAACCAACTATGATTTTAAGCTTTAAAATAGCTCTTAAATCATTTTCATTTTTAAAACATACAGATACAGATATATGGTACACTTAGAAAACATAAGCTACACAAATACTTTGCACTGAACAAGCACAAATGTAAACAACAAGCTGAATTATATTGTTAAAAAATTGTTCTAACTTTTTTTTCTTATAGAACTTCAATTACATTATCCAAAACTCAAAGGCCACCCACACAAATTGTACAAAATGAACATATTATAGCAAAAAACAGTAAAAGATATATATCATTAATCCTAATCTAATCCTTTTACTTAGCCTCATCTAATAAAACAGTACGTACTTACTAAGGTCATGAAACTGTGCGGGAAAAAACTGGCACACGATTATTCATTGCACAGGACTCAAACCAAACCCACATCTCTTCTGTCCCCTCACTGAAGGCACAAAGTTTCAAAACTTCTCCTCTCCAGGCCATCCTACAAACATGCCTCTAGACCAATCCCCACACCTTTCTCCAAGCAAATTTCTCAGACACCCTACCAGCACTCAATATATATCAAAACATCCACTTCTCACAGGATGTTGATGCACCCAAAAACTCAAAAAAAAAACCCCCTTTATAGCACTGCAGTGCCAATATATGATACACACCACACAGCTCGGCCACACACCTGGATCACTCCACCAGAGGGTGTCAATGCAGAGTCAAACTGTACAAGACCCACAGCACACTGTAAACAAAAGAGGGGAGCAATAACAACACAGATAACCAAAAAGACATATAACACAAACGATATTAATAATCAAAGAAATCAAAGATCTAATAAAATAAAAAAAAATTAAAAAATAAATATTATCGATATATAACACACCACAAATAAACTTAAATCCACAAGAAACAAATTGCGGGTCTGCCTTTAGTGAAAGTACACTGCAGAACCACAGTACCAAATCTTGGTGCTCATCCACAAACTAAACTCTGAATACAGAAGGAATACGGTTATTCTGCGCTCATACACAGCGATCAGCCCATAGGAGGTAGCCTAACGCAACAGTAAATACTTGTCTGCCCCAATTCCCCCACAGTGAGTGGAAACACCGTCAATAAATCACCCTGTGTGGAAAGGTATAAGAGGGAAAAAAAGGCTGCACATTGAGCACAACTTAAGTAAAAAAGTAAACTCATCAAACATTGACGTGACGACGTATTTATACTTCTTACGTCATTTGATACACTTTACCTGATGCTCAATACAAGCATACACCTCCCACAATTAATTTCAAGAATTATGAATGTTTGAGGTGGTTATTAATGATTATTAATGCCTAAACTTTCCATTCATTAAAGGTTATAGTGGAAGGTTCTTTGGTTTATTAAAGTGTTCTTCTTAAACAAGTGTTACCGCAGTTACCAAAAATGATACCCCTGTTTTGGAACATTTATTTTTAGAAGTGTTTTCTCTCTCTCATTTTCTCAAAAAAATTTAAAATAAATAAATAAATAAAACAAAAAAAGTTGTATCAAATGTACTTTTCAGTAGGCCTTAATACATGACAAAAAGAATGGGTGTTACATCACCAATTTTCCCTGAAAGCATAGCATATCAATTACAAAAACCACATTATCCATCATAAGAGAGCATATAGTGTCTTAAGGAATCAAACCTGAGAGCGAAGTCTTTATGTATCTTTAAAGTATCTGTACATTTCGAATAAAACCGCATTACCTCGTACTTTAAAATACCCTCAACGATTAAGTAATATAAATTATTAGTCATTGACGAAGAGACCAAACACTCTCTCAAAAACCTAACGTACTGTAACTTAAATGTGAGAAAATAAAGATCGCTGGAAGTGTTCGCACCTGGCACAGCTTCAAGTATGCCTCTGACGGGCTGCACTGTCCCTCCTGTAAGCAAAACTGAGCACATCTCATTCCGCACTGTCTGCACTGTCAGACGACAGACTGAGGCACCGTTCAGCACTCGGACTCATTTACAGGAAGCTACACTTGTACTACAGCCGTATCTAAGGGAATAAAGTAACGTGTTAAAAGTGACACGCTATTAAAGGTATTGTTTGCAGATATTAACTATTTTAAACTTATTTAACGACGTATTTCATTGTATTGAGCGGATTTTGCCGAAATGCTTTAATGTTCATTGTGGATATGGTACTTTTCAATCAGGAAGGAAATGCAGGGCTGATACATCAAATGATCGTGTCACAGATTCAAGGAGGCATAAAGATTCGTCTGCATCACTTCAGATTACTACAAGTTGCGTGTCTATCTTTAACACAGAAACGGGTTTTGTTTTTCCATCTTACCGAATTTTGCGTGTTCATTTTTTTAAAATCTCTGTACGGAATACTTCATACATGACAACGTTATTTATATCGTGAGTAAAGGTACTACTATTACTTTATCTATTTTTCTGTATTCATTTGGGAGTAGGCTAATGATCAGCAACAGGGATGATTCAGGAAGGATTTTAACTTCGTTCAGTCATCCAAAAAAAAAATTAAGGATGAAACTAACGTTTATATTAATGTTTAATCATGTTGAACACGATTATAAAAAAGTTAGATATATATAAGGACAAATGAGGCTTTGCTAGGTATTTTAACTGAGAAATATTTTAAAAATCTACTTTAAAATGTATTCATTTTGGTTTCATTCATTAAAATTGATAGGCCTAATTAAAATAATATATATATATAAAAATGATTGACTCAAATATGTGACGTAACCATCAACTAAAAAGTAGGCCTACTTAAATACTTCATCTGCAAATGAGAGTAAACAATTATTATTCACTAATATTTATATTTTTAAGATTTTATAGGGTATATGTCGAACATCACCTGACCAAACCCGGAAAACAGGTCTCATTGCTTCCGCTTGTCGGAGAACGTGTTAACAGCCGTATTAAATAATAGCGATATCTATGGACTTTTAAGATAATCAGTTAAACTAGCTAGTTGTTTTTATTGTTGATGTTTTATTAAATTTTTATATATAAATGTGAAAAGAATAAAAGTAAAAAACACTTTTAGATATCAGTCCGCATATGTGGTGGACATTGGTTATGATCATCATTGGTATCTACTTTGGAGGCATCTTGAGTAAAACTTAACTACTAAGCATATGCAAAATGCTTGAACCGGAAGCAGCGAGACCCGGATAACAGAATACGGAAGTCTGTTGCGCATAACCCCTATTAGGTGAAAGTGAATGTGAAGTGACATGTGACATCCAAGCGCGCGCGCACACACACACACACACACACACACAAAACCACACACACACACACACACAGTAGTGAACACACACCCGAGGCAGTGGGCAGCCGTGTGCTGCGGCACCTGGGGAGCAGTTGGGGGTTCGGTGCCTTGCTCAAGGGTCTCACCTCAGTGGTGGTATTGAGGGTGGAAGAGAGCGCTGGTTATTCACTCCCCCCACTGACAGTTCCTGCCCTCAAATTTTAACAGTGTGTGGAGATGCTGGGGAGCATTTCTTCTCTTCATCTCTTTAAGGCTCTTCTATCTGACCAGAACAAAACTTGCCTTTTTATGAAAAGATCAAAATATGTGATACTGTGGTATTTAAATGATCTTGACAAATAGCCATGATGAGCATCTAAAGGGGTATTTTGTGCTTCATGTTTTTCTGTCCACATGACAGCAAAATAGATTCCTGGTTACATAAATAACTTGATTTGATGGACATTTTTTTCTCCAGATAATAATTAATTCAAACATAATTTAATTAACATTTAATTATTATTTTTTTTCTTGTTACAAATAAAACCTGTAAAAAAAAAAAACTGTCCAAACTCGGTCCTGGAGGGCCACGGTCCTGCAGAGTTTAGCTCCAACCCTAATTAAACCAACCGGCACCAGCTAATCAAGCTCTTACTAGGCATTCTACAAACTTGCAGGCAGGTGTGTTGAGGTCAAGTTCGAGTTAAACTCTACAGGATAGTGGCCCTCCTGGACCAAGTTTGGACACCCCTGGCTTTATAATTTAAGTATTTTTGATTGTTTTGACATTTCTTTGCTTTACTCCACAGGAACTAAAGCACAAATGGAAAAATACACATTTAAGGTGCTGCTTTCACTAATATTTATTGTCACTATTTTTGGCCTGCTAGTTTTTGTGAACATGGACAGTCATACATACATACAAGCTCCTCCAGCAATAAAAGCTCCTCTATCAAATAATACATTCAAAATCCCAAAGGCTTTATATTCAATAATGCCCATCAAAGACTCAGAGCATTTCATGGTGTCTGCGTTTATCGACCACAGACTTGATGGGGTCATTCGAGTCATCAGCATAATCAGCAGAAACCATCTTCAGCCACTTTACTGTGTTTACTGCAGCACTGAACAAGTCTGCAAGACTGTTCACACAGATGTCCAGATACACAGTGACCATTTTAGCTTCCCGTATGGTGCCTCAGATGTGATTTGTAAAGGTAAACAAATGCAAGATGCAACTCATGTCCTCATAACAACTGACAAGATAGATTCAGCCAACCTCAAAATGGAATATCTGCCAATAAAAAATAAGGTTGTACAAGAGACTTTCAAGTTTAACTTCACTGTGTGCATCTCCAACCTTTTTGGTGACTACAACAATGTACTGCAGTTTGCTCAATCAATGGAGATGTACAAGCTTCTGGGTGTACAGCATGTGGTCATCTATAAAACTAGTTGTGGACCAGACTTGGAAAAGCTCTTAAAACATTATGAAACCGAGGGGATGCTGGAGATCGTTCCATGGCCTATCGACCAGTTTCTAAACCCATCATCAGGCTGGAACATCAAGATTCACAAGGGTGACATCCATTATTATGGTCAGTTGGTAACACTCAACGAGTGCATTTACAGGCACATGTACCAATCCAAATATGTTCTCCTGAATGACATTGATGAAATCATCATGCCTTACAAACACGCCAATTTACCATCTCTTATGGAGGACCTCCAGTCTGCACAACCCAATATAGGGGTGTTCCTCATAGAGAACCACATATTCCCTAAAACACAGTTTGAGGAGAGTGGTAAGTTCAAACGAGCAGAATGGAATAATATTCCTGGTGTTAATATCATGGAGCACATTTACAGAGAACCTGATCGAAAGAACATTTACAATCCCACAAAGATGATTGTCAACCCAAGGAAGGTGCAGCAAACTTCAGTACATTCATCTTTGAAAAACACTGGAGGCAGTTTCCTTGTACCGTTTAATGTATGTAGGATCGTACATGTGAGAGTCCCACTGCAGGGGCATCTTACCAAAGAGCAACTCTTTGTAGACAAAAGAGTCTGGGACTTTGAGCAAGAACTGATACAGAACGTTGACCAGACTTTAAAACGTTCTGGTCTCCTGTAGGTTTCCAGTTGACATGTTTTGTATAGTATCAATATAAATATGCAAATATAACCAATGCTGTACTTAAATTTTATATTTCCAAAACTACATTGAAAATTACATTTTCACTTAATAAAAACAGTCATAAAAATATGAATGTTGTTGCCACTAGCCCAACACAAGAGTGCTAGTCAGGTATGATGAACTGACAAATAACATGCTATTTTTGAAAATAATAATAATAAATTGGTAACTAAGATGTCAAAGCATGGGTATTTGTCAAATGATGGTAAGCCAATATTTCATGCATCAATTACAGTATTTTGTGAAAATTAGTATCACAAAAAATATGCCTTGCTATACTGTAAGGATCTGATGAAAGAAAATACTCTCAAAGTATATCAAATTAAATAATTAAATCAATTTTGTAATTCAATTGTTTAGTCTTTCTGTGTGGTTTAAGGCAGTGCTTAATTTGTAAATGAAACATTGCTGGATCCAAATCAGCAGTTAAAAAGTGCCGTGACCGACACTGACAATACAACTTCAGTTTTACCGGAACATTCAATGAGGTCTCTAAACGGTGATGACACAACTATAAGAGCATTGTTCACAGGTTTCTGCATGGACCTAACTATACAGCCTAGGTTTTCCAACCCTGGGTCAAAAATGGGTCGCCAGGATGATCTGAGGAAAATGTAGCAGTATGTAAGTTACATTAAAAATAACAAAATCTGTTTCCATAAAAATCTAAATAGAAAAGGTATAAATATGCGAAATATATCTGACATTAATAATTAACAGATATAAAACAGATGTGAGGCGCGGCGATCCGCAGACAAGTTCACGGAAAGGAAACCGAGATGACAGAACGCGCATCCTTTTTGTTTGCTTAATTACAAAAACACAAATGTTCTTTTTATTGCGAGTGTGCGCACAAATAAAAGTAAACATTTACATTTAGTCATTTAGCAGATGTGTTTATCCAAAGCGACTTACAAATGAGGACAATAGAAGCAATCAAAACCAACAAAAGAGCAATGATACGCAAGTGCTATTACAAGTCTCAGCTTAAGGTAATAGTATACGTAGCAAGTTTTTAATTATTATATAGGCCTAATAAATAAAAAGAAAACAGATAGAATAGAAAAAGAATAGAGCACGCTAGTGTTATAGGCCTTTTTTGCTTTTGTTAATTGTATAATAAATAAAAAGAAAACACATAGATAGAATACAAAAAGAATAGAGAAGCTAGTGTTCGTTTTTATTTTTTTAACACTTTGCGGGCTGTCTTAATCTTATAGGGAGTACGAGGGCTTGGAGGAAAGCCCCACCTACTGCATCACCGCTGAGGGTGAGCTGCTGCTGGACTCTGTGGACTTAATTGACTTTGTTTCGGATGTATATGCAGACATGCCCACTCTTTTCCCGCCTTGGACTGAACTATCTGCCTGCCCTGAATAATCTGTCTGCCCTGAACTGTCTGCCTGCCCTGAAACGACCACAGAGGTCATTCCCCTATCGCTGGCGCTCCCGGTGCTGGGAGTGGCCTTGTGGTGTGTGTGGGCAGCACACACCATTCCTAAGCCCCCAGAACACTCTGAATTCCCACCCAGCGTCCCTCTCCAACCACCTCTGCACCAGTCCTCACCATCGCCACCTCTGTCTCCTGGCAGCCCCTCTGCTCACCCTCTGTCCACCATCTGTGCAGTGGGATCACCACGGGTCTGCCAGTCTCCATCGGCGTCATGGCTGGAGGATCCCTTGTCTCCGCCTCCAGCCTCTGTGTCCCGGACTCCGCCTCGACCCTTCGACCCAGCGGCTTCACCATGGCTCCTAGTTCCCTCCTCTCCGCCGTGGCCCATGAGTCCACCAGCTCTGCCGGGCTCCCTCGTCCCTCTGGCTCCGCCTTGGCCTGTTGTCGACCATCCGCCATCTCGGGACTCCACTCCACCGGCTACACCTCGTCCCTCCGGCTCTGTCAGGCTTCTCCTTCTCTCCGGCTCCACCTTGGTCCTCTGTCGCTCCGGCTCCACCAAGGCCTTCTGGATTCCCGCCACCGCCTCAGTCACCGGAGCCATCTGCGCCGTCTTGGCCCTCCGGATCCTCCCCGTCGCCCTGGCTCTTCGGCTCTTTGTCTCCGCCTCTGGGCTCCACCACCACCTGATCCACCACCGTCGGTCGGCCCCCTGGAGCCGTCAGCCCTTTCTCCACCATGGCTCCTCCCTCCGTTGGCTCCACCGTGGGCCGCCATCATGGCTGTGGCCTGGGTCCCGCCGAACCTCCACCAGTATTTGTCTGTCTGCCTTCCTGCCAGCCCTTTGCCATCCCCTGTCACCATCCCACATCCACTCCTTTGTCCTCCTCCTAAGTCCCCCTCCGTCCTCCCCCCTCTTTCGTGTATTGTGTGGTTTATAATTAAAAGCATTTATGTGGATTACCTTCATCTTCCTTTGACCTACCGTGACACTAGTAGCTTTGCACATTACATTTATAAATGGCTGCATCTAATCTTATGTTAAAAATAAGGTGGATATTCTTTCATATATGTACAATACTTAATATATAAAAAACTTAACTTAAATTAAAAAAAAATTTACTTGAACAAATTTACTATCAAAACAGACACTGCATCCTTTGCATCTGACATGTTTTCTCACTGACAAAACCCCAATTTGGAAACTCAAGGCTAAAAGAAATTATTTTTCCCAATCGCAATTAGGACTTTGTGGGCAGTGTTGGGGGTAACTCATTACAAAGTAATGCGAGTTACGTAATCAGATTACTTTTTTCAAGTAACTAGTAAAGTAACGCATTACTTTTTTAATTTACAAGAAAATATGAGTTACTTTTTCAAAAAAGTTACTTTGTTTTCCCATTTATTGACTGACAGCTCTCCTGTCCCCATATTGGGAGAAATCGAGAGTACAGAGGCGTTGTGTGCGCTGTGTGACCATGAGGTTACTGTAGTTCTAGACTAAATGTGCATTAATTCATCCCACTCACAAAAAACAGATTTAGTATTCATCAAAATGAATTAAAACAGTGAAATGCGAACTCAGAATATGACGCAAACCTGCAATAATTAAATATGTTAAATAACACAAATGTATCTAATCCCATTTTATTAACCAATATCTTTGATGAAATAAAAATTGTGCTGTTTTTCTTGCGAAGAGTGTTTCTTCTCCTGCGTTCTACTGTACAGATATGAATTTACTTTTGCTTCAGCCTGAGGTTTATTCATTACACTTTTTGGTGTGAAAGGGCTTTTATATTTGCTATAAATAGAACTTCTTATATTAAAAACAATCAAGCCCTGCTTATATTTAAAAAGTAACGCAAAAGTAATATAACGCATTACTTTCCATAAAAAGTAACTAAGTAACGTAATTAGTTACTTTTTTTAGGGAGTAATGCAATACTACAATGCATTACTTTTAAAAGTAACTTTCCCCAACACTGTTTGTGGGGACGTTCATGTGCATTCAACTTGTAAATACAATCTTTCCGACATGACTTGAATGCACCATTGGAATGTACATCCTGTCCGAATCCTCTGAAGCGGCTTCTCAGGTTGCCAGGAATCAGGCATTTCTCATGCATATCCTCCAGCCCCTTTTTACTCTGAAACAAGATGGCTTTAGCAGACCTTCTATCATGTGACCATAATAGCAAGTTACATGCCAATAACAATATGTTATGTTGCCTCTACTGGAGCCTTGAGACAAGGACCTCAAATTTTTTCTAAAAAGGCTGCTATATTTTTTTATATGTAAGATCCATTTACACTGTGTGAGAGATGACTGATTATATTTTTACATAAATATGCAGATTTTATTTTTCCCTATTTATTTCTCTTACGATTTCTTAAAAGCAGCATTAATCAGTAATAATATTACATTTTAACATTTAAATAGATTAATTTTAATAACAATGGTTTACATTTCATATACAAAATTTCATATTTAAACATTTTAAGAAAATGTTTTATTAATAAAGTTTACATTAAATACATTTTAAATACATTAGAATAAAAAGATTCTTGCTCACCAAGGCGGCATTTATTTGATGAAAAATACAGTAGTAAAAAAAAGTAATATAGTCAAATATTGCTACTGCTAATTTAAAATAATTGTCCATTTGAATATATTTGGGATGGCAAAGCTGAATTTTCAATGTCACACGATCCTGCAGAAATCATTCTGATTTGTGTGCGCAAAAAAAAACATTTCTTATTATTATCAGCGTTGAACACAGTTGTGCTGATTAATATTTTTGTGGAAACTGTGGTGCATTTTCGTTCCGGATTCTTTGATGAATAGAACGTTTATTATAGAACAGAACGTATTTGAAAAAGAAAACATAAATGCCATTACAGTTACTTTTTATCAATTTAATGCACCCTAGCTGAATAAAAATATATCTTTAAAAAATCTTAATAACAATGCTCTTCAGATTCTCTGAAAATGGCACACAGGGAGACTGATACCTCTATTTCATGTGTTTTATATTGTGTTTGATTTATGCTCCTTTTGGGTGACAAACTTGATTACTTCAGGGATTCAGTGACCACAGCAAATTCTTTTGAAAGCATGCCAGTGAATCCATTGTGCTAATGGAATACAAGGTCTGTGCGCCTATGGAACACTGATGAGCTGATGAACACTATTATGAGTACAGCAATTCTACACATACCACACAGTGATGAAAATGGAAGCAGCCATTGTTGAAATATCAAGAGGGGACACATCAGATATTAAAACCTCCATCTTACTTACTGACGGCAAATAACATTAGAGGCAATTATGCAGTGACTCAAATTTAATAATCAGCCAGAGAACGACTGATAAAGCATGAGACCCACTCAAACCCGCCCGGCACATACCCAATTACTTGCTTTGAGAGGAGAATGTCATAGTTCAAGTCTAAGGCTTTTGTTTGACAGGAAAATGACACAGCAAAAGACAAAGGCAGAGGTGTAGTATAAATTAGCAGATGGTGGACTGTTTGTTTCTCCATTACAGAGGTACTAACATCAGTTTTGAGTTGCAACTGTTCAGGAATAACAGTGTAGCATGTTGCTTGGTTACAGTGCCTTGTTTAGGAAGTAGCTTGAGGACTTCGCAATGAGTTTTGCCAGCAACGAATGGGCAGCGCACTCTTCACAATGGAAGCTGTGTATCGCAAATATAATAAATGAATCTCCTTTCACATTCATAGTTCCAAAGAAAAAGCAAAACAGGATTAAAGTCTTTCATTCCAAGAGACTTTTAGAAACGTTGAGGCTTGTAACAGCTGCATTCCATACACTTCAAGGTAAACAAGAAATAAATAAAATATCAGCAGTCTCTTAAATTATATATGAAGAGCACATCCACAATATCCCAGCGAAGTATGAATAAAAAATATGAAATGTTTACACATATTTACATCTATAATTTAGGTTTGTCAGCATGCTTTACTTTAACAATCAGTGCCATCCTTATAATCTCCAGTGCGTTTGTTCGGCAGCAAACAAGCACTTGTGAGAATTCCAGGGATCCTGAAGTATAGCATTCACACCACACATACACACACACACACACACACAACACACACACACACACACACACACACAGGTTTACATTTGTGAAAAGTGGGGACATCCCATAGGTGTAATGATTTTTATACTGTACAGACCGTATATTCTATTACCCTACACCAACCCTACCCCTAAACCTAACCCTCACAGGAAACTTTGTGCTATTTCAGATTTTCATTACACTCCATTCTGTGATTTATAAGCATTTTGAAAAGTGGGGACAGGGGGTAATGTCTGAAAAGTCACCTTCTCTTTGTAATATCTATGTCATACCTTTGTCATTATACATTTATGTCCTCATTTGTCACAAACGCAATACACACGCACACACACACACACACACACACACACACACCCCCCCAAAACACAACATCCACCCACACCAGCACAGTTTCAGGATGACAGGTTCTTTTTATCTGGCATTGTTGTATGCTGAATGTGATTTGCTGCTGGTTAGACTTTCAGTTATAGTGATCCAGAATGACGCAGGTCATACGCCGAATGACTCATCTCCGATTGCATTGTGGGATGGCACCGCACTGGATCCTTTGCCGTACCTGTCCAACAACCATTAGAAAATGCTCACAGTGAGAAATGGGTCATTTTATTTAAGAAACAACCCTCCCTTTCATCTGAGTGGAGTGTAATTACAATCTGCTCACATTGAACAACAGGGATGACAGGAAGAGGAATTTACTGAACTGTAGTTCTTAGAAACTAAACACATTCAATTGTTTGAATTTCATTAGTTCAACACAAGTTGTGCAACAACATATAAATAATTAGATCATTGACTATTTATTTCCATTCATCCCCTGAAATGCAGAATACACTTTTTCCTCAACTTATTTGTATATTCCTCTTATAAATTTTAATTTTGCCATAAAGCACCACAAAATACACACTGTATTGTTTTTCTAATCTATTCATTATAAAGGTCCAATCAGTCCTAATAAATATAAAATAATGTAATTAAATAATGATGTTAATACTCAAGTGTATATGTTTACATTTATATGTAAATTATGGCATTCTTGAAAAAAGTAAGAAAAAGATTTTGACAAAAATTGTCATTTCAAACTTTAATTATTAATATAAAATCATTTGAAAATTCTATGTTGTCAGTATTATGGAAAATAATTTATTTTTATTTCATTCTTCTTTCATTTGGATTGTAATTCCTTAAATTTCAATTATAATTGTGCATAGTGCATACCTTTTGTTACCTCAATTCAAGTTTAAAATCAGAAACTGAATTATGTACAAGGCTTTTTCAATTCAATTCTGAAAGATGTACACCTCTAGCTCAATGCTGTTGTAGGCTTTTAAGTACGCAAGGTGGCTATATGACTTCCATGAGGTAAGATAAGGCCAGCAAATGGATACACAGCTGACCTTGATGTGATTTTAATGCCAGAAACACAGAAATAACAATAATAGTGTCATTCCACCATTACTGGCTTAATTTAAGTTATCTGTCACACGGTAAAGGCTATAAAACTCTAAAGCTTAAAATGGACATCCTAAATCTAAATAATCACCCATTTCGTTGTATTTCTCTTTCTATATCCTTTTCTTGGCACTCCTAAAATAACTAACTAACATCAAATGCCCTGTTTTCTGCTACACTAAGGAGTGTAGGACCTATCTTTACGCTGTTATCAGTGTATGCCAATGATTATGAATATAAAAGTACACTAAATTCAATTTTAACATGAATAACATTGGATGTAGACAGGATGTCATGAAACTGACATATAACCTGAATGCAGGATGCACTTCTATTCAGCACAACATACCTGTATCTTTAAGACAAGAGACTGCTACTATACAAGGCCATCGTAGAGTGACAGAGCTTGTACAATAGAGGGATCTGCCTTTGATCCCTCCTGGAACTCCTGCAGGGTCAGCTTCCCATCAGTATTCTGGGTAAACAAACAACCATTGTTTAGATGCATGACACTTTCAATGAATGTGGAACAGACTTTAAGGTTATATCAGTTTACAAACTAGAGGATACTAAAAAAAAAGCAGCCATGAGGATTTTCAATTATGCATGAGGAAAACACTCTCCCACTTTAAAGACGCTTCACATGCCCAGCAGGGGGCAAGTGCTAACAGGCTGATCCATTGAAGAAAAAATCTCAACATTTACATTTAGACATTTAGCAGATGCTTTTATCCAAAGACAAGGACAATAAAAGCAATCAAAATCAACAAAAAAGCAATGATATGCAAGTGCTATAACAAGTCTCAGTAAGCTTAATGCAGTGCACATAGCACATTTTTTTCCAAATCATATAATAAATAAAAGAAAACAGCCCCCCCCCCCCCCCCCCCCCCCCCTGATAGAATAAAAAAGAATGGAGCAAGCTAGTGAAAGGCCTTTTCGCTTTGTTAATTGTATAAATAAAATAAAGAAAGACAACAAATAGATAGCATAATAAAAAGATTAGACGAAGCAAGTGTTACGTATTTTGTTGTAAGAAAACACGCTGGTAGTAAATAAATAGCGTGCAAGGCGTAAAAGGGTTCAAAGTTTTTATTTATAAAGAATACAATTGAATAAGACGAGTGCATAGAGTGTAAGATGGGGTCAACTAAAGATGGAAAGGAAATGTGTTTTTAGCGATTTCTTGAAGACTGGTTAAAGGCTCAGATTGAGTTGGGCAGGTCATTCCACCAGGAATTTTAATTTAAAAGTCAGAGAAAGTGATTTTTTTGCTTCTTTGGGATGGCACAATAAAGGGACGTTCACTTGATGAACGCAAGCTTCTAGAGGGCACATACCTCTGAAGTAATGAATTTAGGTAAAGGGGTGCAGAGCCAGTGGTGGTTTTGTAGGCAAACATTAATGCCTTGAATTTTATGCCAGCAGCTATTGGTAGCCAGTGCAAACCGATGAACACGAGGTGTGACGTGCATTCTTTTCGGCTCATTAAAAATTAATCTTGCTGCCGCGTTCTGGATTAATTGTAAAGGTTTGATAGAAGTGGCTGGAAGACCTGCCAAGAGAACATTGCAATAGTCTAGCCTGGATAGAACAAGAGCTTGAACAAGGAGTTGTTAAGCATGTTCCGAAAGAAAGTGCCTGATCTTCATGATGTTGTATAAAGCAAATCTGCAGAACCGAGCAGTTTTAGCAATGTGGTCTGAGAAAGTCAGCTGATCATCAATCATAACTCCAAGGTTTCTGGCTGTTTTTGAAGGTGTTATGGTTGATGTGCCTAACTGGATGGTGAAATTGTGATGAAACGATGGGTTTGATGGAACCATAAGCAGTTCTGTCTTGGCAAGGTTGAGATGAAGGTGATGGTCCTTCATCCAGCAAGAAATGTCTGTTAGACAATCTGATGCGAGCAGCTATCGTCGGATCATCAGGATGGAATGAGAGGTAGAGTTGAGTGTCATCAACATATCAGTGATATGAAAAGCCATGTTTCTGAATATGAAAACAGAATTACTCAACAGAGTAGGCATGAGAAACTGCCTTCTTTCACCTATATGGGGCTAGGTAGACTTGGTTGAAGAAGCAAGTTTAAGCCTTAAAATAACCCTTTTTTTTTAAACTGGTTTCATATGATGCAGATCTGAGCTGAGATTGCTACAGTATTGCAAAAAACAAGCCATACATTCTATAGAACTTCCCAACAAGTCCTGATCTTGTCTTTCAGGGCTTGAGCTATAAATGAGTGATTTTTCTTGACGGGTTTAGTGATGGTTGCTTGCTAATCATTACTGTTGAGTTTGGACAGCATGAAAAATCCTTTGTCTTTAAGGAATAGTCCACCCACAAATGAAAATTCTGTTATCATTTACTCAACCTCATGTCATTACAAACCTGTATGCATTTCTTTCTTCTGCAGAACCAAGAAAATATTTTGAAGAATGTTGATAACCAAACAGATTCGGTTCCCATTGACTTCCATTGTATTTTTGTCCATAAAATGGAAGTCGAAGAAAAAACTGGAACTGAAACATTGTTTAAAATATCTTCTTTTATGTTCCACAGAAGTATGAAGTCATACAGGTTTGGAATTGTAGTAAGTGATGACAACATTTTCATTTTTTTGTAAACTATTCCTTTAAGCAGTTAGTCTGCTTAAGTGATTTCCACAAATTAAATTAAATAAACAGCCCACTGCATAATAACACTCAGTTTTGGCTTGGATTATTAACTGGTTCAGTGTGATTGGGGTCGAGAAGAAAGGACATACCCGTACCTTATCCATCATGGCAAAAATACGATCCACTCTCTTCTCCGGAGTGTTTTCTTCTTCTGGAAGGTCCACTGTGTTTCCCTTGAACACACGTTAAAGATGTTAAAGACATCTGAGAGATTTTGCTCATTAAACAAATGCCATATGTTCCTAATGTAATTACAGCTGAAATGAACAGTGACTTACCACCATCTGATAGATGGCATCTACGATATTGAGCATTTCATCAGGTGTGATGTAGCCATCGTTATCAAGATCATAAAGCTTGAAGGCCCCTAAAGCGTGTAACAAGAAGTCATGGTGAGTGTGTGCAAAAATATTATGGTGCTTTCTGTAAACAGGGTACAAAATAGGGCCTGAAAAAAAAAAGTATGGTTTCTTTTTCAACAAATGGTCAGTGCAAAGAGGTGCTTAACTTTCAGAAAAATGTAATAGATACTGTTGTATGATTCTAATTGCTAGATACAGCCGATAAAGTCAAGACAGGTCAAAATCACCCATTTAAGAAGCAATACAGACTGTGTTGTTATTAACTAAAACTAAAATTAAAACTATTAAAAACAATGGGATTTGGGGAAATTGTAAAATAAAGCTGAAGTCAAATATTAGACAAAAAAATTAGAAATGTTGCCTTGGCAACTAACTGAAATAAAATAAGTTTAAGCGACTTAAAGTTTAAGTAAAGTTTAAGGTCGGTTACTAAAATAAAATAAAAAAAACCTAAAAGGTACTTAAAGTTTACTTAAAATTGTATTAACTAAAGTTAAAATGAACAAAAATTAATAAAAATAAAAACTGAAATAAAAATAAAATAAAGATAAATATGAATATCAAAAAATACAGCAAAGCACATAACAAATCAATTTTAGTTTGAATTGTTTTAGCAATAAAAATGTAATTGTTACATTAAATAGCAATAAAAATACAAATGAAAACTGAAAATATCAAAACTAAAATTAATTTAACAAAATATGACTAAATACCCATAATAGTAAAATATATAATAACTTAATAGTAAAAACTACACTGACAATAAGAGACATGTGATCGTGTATAAAAAAGTAGCTATGTTGATTTTACATAATCAGCAGAAGTCTTGAGTCTGGATATCTTATTTTTCAACACGGTTTTCTGTGAATGTGTGAGACTTTCAATTCATTAGCCACTGTAGGGAAATGGTGTAAACAAAGTGTAGTAAATGGTCAAACTGTTTGGGCTGCAAACCAGTGTGTTCATAATTAAGATAATACATTAAAATATAGCAAGACACAAGTTTGCAATATCAAGCAGCAAAACGAGCTGTTTTATACAGCTAAAAATAGCTGGACGTGGATGACACCGGAAGTCAAACACATTAAATTTACAAATGGCCGCACCTGCTCTTACAGGAAAAAAAGGTGGGTAAAATATAATATATATAATTATCTATATAACAATTTTCAAAATAAAAAATGTGGAATTTGTGTCCACTTTTTTTTTTAATCTGTCAAAACAAATTACATTCAAACACAGAAAAAACCATCAAACAAAAAAAACACATGTTGGACTGAGTTTAATTTCTTTTGATTATGAATTAAAAAGTAATGTTAGCGTGCTGACATGAAAGCTTATAAGCACTGAAATGAATGATAGACACAGGATTGGGTGATAAAGGCATGCTTTGTATGAGCCAAATCCTTGCACAGTAAATACAGCAGCAAAGACAAGCGACTCTTTCATCTCGCCATATGGATTTCTCTTCATTCCAGGACTCCAGTTCGTCCCACCCACACAGCCCTACTTTATCCACTCATCTACAACAAAGAGACAATCCCACGACTCACACAGCAGAGTGCAAACACAGGTCAGTGTCTGGGGTGAAGAGTCAACAGTGAAATAGGCGTTACCCGACCCGAATATGTAGTCTGTTTAATATCAGCGAGAAAATTGCTTTGGTTGTAATACATTGAGGTATTTTCACATTTAATCAATTTTACAAAACACAGTTGGCCCAAAAGTATTCAGACACTTAAGCCTCACTCAAAAATGTATGAATTTCTTGGTATTCGATAAGAAAATATCCAACCAAGTGACCAAATTTGGAAGAAATAAAATATACTTTACAACCTAAACATTTCACAATACAAAACCTATAGCTGTTTAATTACAATAGATTTATTCTTAAGACAAAAACTATTTGTAAACGTTAAATGTTAGTGGATCATGTGGTTACTTTGACAGGATACCTGCTTGAACATCCCAACGGGACAGTTGATTAAAAGCCAAAAAAGACAGAATTTCCAATACATACGCATTAGGATATAATATACAATATATGCTAAAAATTTCTGATAAAAAAAACAAACAAACAAACAAAAAACCTCCAGCATCCTTTAGAGATGCCACTTGGTTTATTTTATTCGATGCTATGAAATACATTTATTTTTAAATGTGACTTAAGTGTCCAAATATATTTGGAGGCCAGTGTATGTTTTATATAGATAATAAATGAATGTATTAATTCATTGCTGGGATTTTGTTTTTTAACAAGGCTTCCTGTTCTATGAAGCACCCCATGAAGGTACTTCACTGCATCTGTCTTTAACTGATTCTCACTTGAATGGGCTTTTATTAATCAAAAACTTGCTTACAGCGGAGCTTTTCATCCAAGGTCCCACGTGAGGTCACAGACAGGGCCTGAATAAACTCTGAGAACTCAATCCGTCCATCCTGTGAAGATAGATAGATAGATAGATAGATAGATAGATAGATAGATAGATAGATTTTAATAAATATTATTTATTATATATTTAGATTTATAGCCTACTAAATCTAATACATTTTAACACTAATGAAACCTGTTAAATGTTTTAAAAACTATTGTTCATGATGTCTAATGCACCTTATTGTAAAGTGTTACCCAGAAGCTTTCTGTTGATTGACAGAGTAAAATGGGCCAGTGGGCTGCTATTCCTGTCCCACCCCCTGCTCTTTCTTGAGGCTACAGGCTGGCACCACCAGCCATTACAAAATGCATTCTGTTGCCAAATATCCAGCAGATACGTTATGACACATTTTATGATTTGTCTACTGAAACCTCTTTAGAGCAAGAGAGGTAAATGAATGCAGTTTCATGTTATTTATTTAGTACAGAGCTTTAAACTCTTCCAAAATACGTCTCAAGGGGTGGAAACGCTCAACCTGGTTGTGCAAACCTTACTTTATTGTGTGAATTTTTATGATTTATGACTAGGCACTGTGTTTTCTGTCATCTTCCCTTCAGATTAGTTAGTTGGTGAGCTTGAGGAACATCTGAAGAGGCATTAACAAAGACAGACAGCATTTAGTTCCTGTGAATAAAATTATCCAATCAAAGCATTGTTCCACTGGTAAGCTTTCACACCCAGGTGATCCTGCCTGATTTGTAAGTGTTTATTTTTGCAGTGTATTATTTCAGACTGAACTGTTCTTGAACTGCAGAGTACAAATAGCGTGTAAAAAAAAAAAACTGTAATTATGCATGTGATGTCAGCAAATAGACTATATACTAAAGGCTCTCTATACACAAGCAAAAACCCCAGCAAGGTTAAAAAAGTCTTAAAACATTTCATTTAAAACAGAGACCTCAAGGCCCTTATAATACCCCAAAAAACAAAACAAACACTGACATATATAACTGATACTTAAAGGGGTCCTATTTTGCTCTTTTACAAAGTCTTGATTTTGTTTTGGGGGTGTACTAGAACAGGCTCTCATACTAGGTTGTTCGAAAAACACATTCTTTTTCACATATTTGACATTATTACAACACCTCTCTCCCCAGTCTGGCATGAACGGCTCGAATAGTTCCTGTATCAAATGAAGGCCCGCCTTCTGAAATACGAAATGTGCTGTGATTGGTTAGCTGGGCCAGTGTGTGTTGTGATTGGTTAGCTGGGTCAGTGTGTGCTGTGATTGGTTAGCTGGGCCAGTGTGTGTTGTGATTGGCAGCACTCGGCGGCTGGTCGGGAAATGTCACGGCCCTTACCATAGCCTCCTGCGAGCTTCAGTGTAAATATTGCTCAAAATCAAATCAATTTGAGCGCGATTTAAACCCGGATGATTGTAAGCACTCTAAGTTCGTCTGCCTTGGGAAAGCTAGCGTGTCTCCGACATAGTGATAACAATCGTTGACTTCTCTAGTGCAGCTCAACCAGGTCAAGTCCCATTGGTCGATATTTATGATATCACAAATCCCAGAAAATATGCGTTGTAGTCCAAACGAGTCGTTCGTTGTAGTTTTTGAAAAGTGATTTATGTTAAATAAAATATCTCCTTTTGAATTGGACTTTGAGCTTTGTAACTTTGCAGATCTTTTTTATGCTCAAACAGCAACATTACAGACTAGCTAAAGTTGAAAAAGTGAAAAAGCATAATAGGACCCCTTTAACTATTCTTAATCTAATAAGTACCAATTATGAACCAGATTTCAACTTGATAACATGCATCAAGCATCCTGCATGTTACTTTACTTCTTACTTTTTTCTTTACTACATAGACTCCAGGAATAAAACACATACACACAAAAAAAACCTTCACATGCCAAGCTAAATAATAACAATAATAATTAAAAACAATAATAAAAAAAATTTAATTAATTAATTTCTAATACTAATAAATAAATGTATAAATTATGAATTCATTTTTCAATTACTACAATGTAGTACTACAATAGCTTACTACAATAAAATATAAATAATAAAAAATAACTACAATAGCTAATATTTAGCTACATGTTCTCACTCACCGATGGAACAAGAATCAAATTCATGTTTACCTACTGAATTCCTATGTATTCCTCAATTCATTTTCCCTTCAACAGAGTTTTCCAGTTCCTGCTATTAAACTGAATCTAGCATGCAGTGTTACGTTTCAGTCAAATACAGCTTTGAGGTTCAACGGTTCAGTTTTGGTGTCATCAAACCACAGAATCTCATTAAACCAAATTGTTGCATTTCCTGTATGCCTCTGGCAAACTCTAGGTGACTCAACTTTCTTGCCACCCTTCCATATGAGTCACGTTTGTGAGTGTATGTGCTTTCACTGTCTCATGCAGTCTGTCATGGAGAACAAAAACAACAACAACAACAACAGTTACTGCTACTGCCCTACAACACTTCCACTATTCAGAGCACTACCTTTTGGAGGACAACCATTTATTTAATCTTTTATCTCACTTTTAATGATGGCTTTCATTGTGCTCAGAGTTGTTTTCCACAACATAAAACATTACTTATATCCTTGCCTAGACTTGCATTTTATATGATCTGCCTGAATGTTACATGGTCATAAGGGTTTAGTGTTTCCTTGAAACCGCACAAAGTGGGGATCAGGTCAAGTCAAGTTTATCGTTCCAGTCATTTGCAAGGTGTTGAGGTTTGGCTCATCATCATGGCCGTATTCGCCCCTGCTGGCAGATGCTGAAACTGCACAATCTGAAGTAGAGTGCGTTCAATGGATTGTACTGTTGTTTAACAACATATCGATTGTTCAGCTGATGAAATTTCTTTCTGGACAAAAAAAACTTTCAGTAGACAAAAACTCCATAAAACAGTTTTGAAATTGTGAGTTTTGAAAATGACATGATCTAGGACTTTATGAGCCATTGTACAGATTGTAAGCTTATTGTAAGTCTATCGTTTTCATTCGTGTTAAATTCAATATGGCATCTAACCTGATTAAAGGGATAGTTTACCCCAAAAAAATTTAAATGCTGACATCATTTGTGACCCTGGACCACAAAACAGTCATGAAGCGTCAATTTTTCGAAATTGAGAATTATACACCACCTGAAAGCTGAATACATAAGCTTTCCATTGATGTATAGTTTGTTATGATAGGACAATATTTGGCCGAGATACAACTATTTGAAAATCTGAAATCTGAGGGTGCAAAAAATCTAAATACTGAGAAAATTGCCTTTAAAGTTATCCAAATGAAGTTCTTAGCAATGCATATTACTGATCAAAAATTACGTTTTGATATATTTACAGTAGGAAATTTACAAAATATCTTCATGGAACATGATCTTTACTTAATATCCTAATGATTTTTGGCATAAAAGAAAAATCAATAATTTTGACCCATATAATGTATTTTTGGCTATTGCTACAAATATACCCCAGCGACTTAAGACTGGTTTTGTGGTCCAGGGTCACATTTACTCACCCTTACATCATTACAAACCTGTATGAGATTCTTGCTTTTGTTGAACATTAAAGAAGATATTTTAAAGAATACGGGTAACCAAACAGTTGATGGTCCCCACTGACTTCGCTAGCATGGAAAAATAATACTACAGAATTATATTGCGGACCATCAACTTTTTGGTTACATTCTTCAAAATATCTTCGTTTAAGCTCAGCAGAAAAAAAAATCATACAGGTTTGGAACAACTTGAGGGTGACTAAATGATTGCAGAATTTACATTTTTGGGTGAACTATACATGCAATTATTTTCTTAGTTTTGGTATTTTTGTACAGCGGTAATTAAATTATAATTAAATGTGAAAAAGGATAACACAAACGTCATATCGTAGAATAAGACCGGTTCCTTGCAAAATGAATGCTGCTGTCAAAATGTTGGAGCACATATTCAAGGAAAGCGAGAATTGTGATGTCTGGTTTGTGCCTTTTTGACCTCTGTTCTAGAGTCAGACTACAGAGTCTGTTCTGTTAGACATCACTGCAGTTTTTTACAAGCCCAAACTGATAACATCTCCAGAACACTGACCATGAGATGGTGGCTGGAAAAGTGAATCTGAGGTGAAATTGTTAATTTTTTTAGCATTGCAGTGGTAGATTACTAGGAAAGAGCAACAAAAGCCAAGGACGAAATGTCTTCCACAAACAGCGGTGCCTTTCAAAAAACCTGTAAATAAAAAGCGGACTGGTTGACTGTGTGTGTGTGTGTGTGGGTTTGTGTGTGTGTGTGATCTCTAAAAGTGGTTTGGCTGCCAGACGACTCTTATCTGGTGGGGCTAACTGGCTCCTAATCACATTACAGATTGCATAGATAACAAAATTAGGCTATTTAATGAATAATTAATAACAGGAACAGAGCACAGTTCGTTAGAGAGTGAGAATAATTAACCTTTCACCTCCCATCCATATACATACGTGCTCTGTTGCAAAACCTGTGGCCTCTCGCTGTCTGCTGTCTACATAGGCAGCTGCCTTTAAGGCAATCCTAAACAGTAAATGAACCTCTGACGACTAGAATATATATATATATAAGATATATATATATATATATAGCCGAACTCCAGTGTGTATACATGTGTTATTTTTTTTTTACAAATATTGCTCTGCATTGAAGACTTGATTTGAAATTGATTTTATTAGTTACAAGACAGAAATAATGGGAAACTCTAATAAGCATAAATACACTTAATACACATAAAAATGTAATATTAATATTTATTTATTTATAATTCACATTTATCTTGTTTCAGCCACCATATTGGATAAATTATTTGCCTGAGAATTTGTTTGGATAAGTATCTCAGGAGGCCAGCATATTAAAGGGACAGTTATTTATATTATTCATAATTTACTCACCCTCACGTTGTTTCAAACCTGTATGAATTTCATTCTTCTGTTGAACACACACACACACACACCCAAACATCTTGAAGAAAGTTGGTAACCAAACAGTTGCTGGTAACCACTGACTTCCATAACATTTTTTTATGTTTTAATACGATGGAAGTCAAAGCCTACCAGCAACTGTTTGGTTACCCACATTCTTCAAAATATCTTCTATTCTGTTCAACAGACGAAAGAAACTCATACAGGTTTGAAATAACTTGAGGTTATATTAATCAATGACAGAATTTTTATTTTTGGGTGAAATATCCCTTTAAGTTGTCTCTATATTTGGAACAATATTTGAGTTGAGACCATCTATGATGTGTTAGGCTTTGGAACAGGTTTACACTAGGATTGTGGAGTTCATCAATAACATTAGGCAGGAACATATACTACCCACAAGAAAACAGTGACCTTCAGCGATAAAATCCCTGCCAGGGTGAATGGGGCATAAGTAAAGAGTGAAAGAGAAAAAGACAGAATGTCTCCAACCCAAAAGAAATTATTTTGAGCAAGACCCTAACAGTGACATGCACTTCACCTTGTTCTCGTCAAAAACATTGAAGACAAATGAGGCAAACTTGGTGGGGTCGCCAAAGGGGAAGAACTGTTTGTAGATCTTCTGGAAACCTGCAGCATCAAGCTGACCACTCGGGCAATCTTTTATGAAGCCCTTGAACCTGGAAGAGGGGAAAAACATTATTATTTCATACCCTTTGAAAAGTCTATAAAAAAGTTGGCAAGATGTTACAGAAGACTGTCAAAAAGTCTACTCATCAATGAGCAGAGCACCTGACTGATCTCCATGCTAACAAAATAGGCTTATGCCTTTACTCTCTGCCTCATAAGATCTCATAAGCAGGGGTGTGAAGTAACGAATTACAAATACTCACGTTACAGTAATTAAGTAGTTTTTTTTATCAGTAATTGTACTTTTTTGAGTAGTTTAAATTGTGTACTTTTACTTTTACTTGAGTACATTTTAAGTGATGTATCGGTAATTTTACTCCGCTATTTTCCTCCGTTTGTGGTCGTTACATGCTTATTTTAATTTCATTTTTATCCATCAACGTGATTGGATAGAGAGTAATAGGTCTTCGTGACTTTCGTCAAATCAAATTGTGCATAGAAAACTTTAACCGCCAAATGTTTATCATGGCTGCTGGAAGTGCTTTCTTCAAGCATCAATTCAGTCGCATCTTCCTCTAACTTAATATGTTAAGGTAAATTTCGGATTTCTGCTTACTAAATGATTTGTATATATGCTTGCCTATCTACACGGCCTGAAATTTGGTGTGAGGTTGCGGGTATTGCATACAGTGTTAAGTGTTAACTCACGCAAGTACCACGTTCGGTAAATTCCCCAATCACTTATGGAGGGACGATCGTCTCTCCCTCGCGTGCGTTCTGCAGCAGTCACTTGGATAAGTCGTTGTTGTTGCTTGTTGAACTTGTCGACTTTTGATGAGTTTGAGCGCGTGATGCGCGCTGTGAAAAGGGTTTTTATTTTATTTTATCCATTTTATACTATCCGCCTTCATTTAGCAAGTGCACTCGCGCATAAACCATTTTCAAGTTCAACACTTTTTGTTCCGTTCAGTTGTGGATGCTGCTGATTCACTGAGACCGACGTGTTTGTGTTTTCCTTTGAAAACAGTTTCCCCAAAATAACTCTATTTAAGGAAGGTCCATTACAAATTGTATGATCAGCACTTAACAATGTGCCACTCTAGAACAATGTGCATTTCTGTTAAAATTGTAACCTAAATTATCACTTTAGTTATTTTTATTTATTTATTGCAAACGCTAAAAACTGGCACTGTTTGGGAGAGAAATGGGCTCTCTCAGTTCACCCATATCATGTGTGTGTGATGCTGAACTATTGAGGTTTCAATGGTGTTTGATTGACTGTTCAAAAATTAATGGGGTCCTATGATGTTGCTAAAAAGAACATTATTGGTGTATTTGGTGTAATGAAATGTATTAATGCGGTTTAAAGTAAAAAAACACATTATATTCCACATAATGTACATTATTGTTTCTCTATGCCCCGCCTTTCTGAAACATGTTGCATTGTGATTGGCCGAATACCTCAACTTGTGATGGAAATGTTATGCCCCTTACCCTACTGTGATGCCCTGTCCGGCCGGAACGAAGAGACAAAAACATTAAAACCAATTACAAACAAGGCATTTGTCGCATCCAGTGGGGACATAATTACGGATTATAATGACTTATACTGTCTTTTTACGCGTTGCGTTGCATCGCGCTGCGTAAACATAAAAACATGTCTGCATTTGTGACCGGAGAAATGACAAAACAACACAAGTCACTACTCTACACGCCCAAAAATGCTTAAATTATAAAATATAAAAATCCTTTAAATTAAAAAACTTACTTACAGTCTGTGAGTCAGAAAAGCCGTTATTGTAGTCTACTCTACAAGGATCAGGAAAAAGTCCCCCATAAAATGTGCTGCACAATCTGAATATTTGGGTTAAACTGTTCAGGAACAGTGTTGTAAATACAACTTAACCACTGATTTCTAGTCGTGTCCATTTTTGGAAGACCAAACAAAGTAGTTTCGCTTTCACAACGAAACACAGCGTCACACACGGCAGCCTAGAGTGAGCAGAGGCCGGAGTGTTAGAGTGAGCAGAGGCGGCGGTCTTGAGAATGGCGCGGCCGGCAGAGGTGGCGGGAGGGCAGGCGGATACGTGAGCGGCGGCCGGTGGGCTTGAGAACGGCGCGGCCTGTGGGCTTGCGGCAACCACATGTGACGGACCCCGGGCTGGATTCTGCTTTGTCCACGGTGAAAGCCGATCGGCGATCCACAGCGGGAAGTTGATGTATTCCCTCAGCGACCAACACGGATCAGCTCCAGGCATGACGAAGAGATATTGTCCTCTTTTGGAAGACCAAACAAAGTAGTTTCGCTTTCACAACGAATCACACAGTGCCTTCACGAAATGGCGGCGGCAACAACAATACTACAGCGTGAACATTTGGGCGGCGTTATGCAAATCTTCCCACATAGTGACGTAGACATGTGGGGCCGTGTTTAGAACGAGCCGTTTTAGGTAGGTGTGGCTGACTCTTAACTTTTAATAAAGAATATCTCTTTGGATTGAGACTTTAGTCTTTGCAACTTTACAGATCTTCTTTATGCACCAAGAGCTTGTAACACTCCAAAGAGAAAGGAAAAATTAAAATCGCATACGGATTTAATTCATAATGACAAGCCCTTACCCCCTTTCCTTTCCCCCCCCTTTAATTTTTTATGTGCAACAACAGCATGCTGTTTCAGTGGCCTTACACATGATTTTAAATATATTTTTTCAAACTTTATTTAAATGGGGTTGATTGTACTGAGAATAACTTTAATTTTTTCTTCAACTGAATACTGTTTCCATGCTGTATTTGATGTATTATGAGTTGGCAGTCAAAATGAAAACTGCGGGATGAAAGATATTCTGCATTCTTTATGACAAACAAGATAATGTGAATTACAGAATGTACAACGTTTTTAAAATCTATAAATTGCGGTGTACAGCGTTTATTATGAGGGGGTAGAATCCACAGCTCAGTACTCACTACTCAATACTCATGAGTACTTTTAAATAGGCTACTCTTTTACTCTTACTCAAGTAGTTTTTTGGACAAGTACTTTTACTCTACTCACACTAAATTTTTTGGAAGGTAATGGTACTTTTACTTGAGTATATTTTTTCAGTACTCTTTCCACCACTGCTCATAAGTCTGTTCTCTTTCTGACAGTTAGAAATAATGTATAGCTAGATCTGTCAGCATCCTGAACCCTGCTGTGATTTGAGAATGGCATGAAACAAGAATGAAACTTTCACTAAACTACAGGTAGCAAGACTGTGTCTCCTATCTACTGTGCCCTGCTGGTCAAACCTTCTCATAAGAAAAATCTTTTGAGTTTTCCACCAAAATGTTTCACAACTGTTTCAGCACTGACAATTATAAGATATATTTCTGGAGCACCAAATCTCATATTAGAAT
The DNA here is from genome assembly GCA_018155175.1 of Sinocyclocheilus anophthalmus. Classification (NCBI taxonomy): domain Eukaryota; kingdom Metazoa; phylum Chordata; class Actinopteri; order Cypriniformes; family Cyprinidae; genus Sinocyclocheilus; species Sinocyclocheilus anophthalmus. The sequence goes on from JADLZN010003097.1 coordinate 555,724, forward strand.
GATTTCATGAAGGTTGGAGAAGACTGCTGAAAATTAAGGTTTGCCATTTCAGGAATAAATTACATAAAATATATTCAGATATAAATCATTATATTTTGAAATTGTAATAATATTTCACAAAATTAATGTATTGTGATTTTTGATCAGTAACTGTTGCCTTGTGGGAAGCCTAAGAAGAAATCTTTCAAAAACTTACAAAACCATACTTGAACAATATTAAACATATGAATACGATACAATGTGTTCATAGACTTCAGTTCAGCATTCAACACATTCATCCCTCAACAGCTCATTCACAAAACTGGTCCAGCTGGGGCTCAACACCTCGCTGTGCAACTGGCTGTTGGACTTCCCGACTGGAAGACCTCAGGCAGTACGGGTCAGCAGTAACACATCCAGCACCATCACACTGAACACTGGGGCCCCACAAGGATGTGCGAGCCCCTCCTCTTCACTCTGCTGACCCAAGACTGCACACCGTCACACAACTCCAAACTCCTTATCAAGTTTGCAGATGACACGACTGTAGTGGGTCTCATAAGCAACAGAGATGAGACAAACTACAGGACCGAGGTGAGCCGCCTGGCCGGGTGGTACAGTGACAACAATCTCTCTCTGAATGTTGGAGAAGACGAAGGAGGAATTGTTGTGGACTTCAGGAGAGTGCGACCACTCAGCATGCCCCTCTGACCGGCAATGGTGTGACTGTGGAGAGGGTGAACAGCACCAAGTTCCTGGGTGTGCACAACACAGAGGATCTCTCCTGGACTGACAACACCACAGCACTGGCCAAGAAAGCACAGCAACGTCTCTACTTCCTCCGCAAACTGAGAAGAGCCAGAACCCCGGCCCCCATCATGTGCACCTTCTAAAGAGGCACCATCGAGAGCATCCTGACAAGCTGCATCACTGTGTGGTATGGCGCCACACAGTGTGTGGACACTTCAACGCATAGTGAGAGCAGCCGAGAAGATCATTGGTGCCTCTCTCCCATCCCTTCAGGACATCTACAACACCCGCCTCACCCGCAAAGCCCTCTGCATTGCAGGTGATCCCACCCACCCGACACACAGCTTCCTCAGTCTGCTGCCATCAGGGAGGAGACTGCGTAGTCTCCAGGCCAGGACCAGCAGACTGAAGGACAGCTTCATACATCAGGCTGTCAGGAAACTGAACTCCCTCCAGACCTTGCCCCCCCTCCCCTCTTTTGCACCACTGAACTCTGACCCTCTGACAGACTCTCCCACTCCCCCCTCCCAAATACACACACACTGTCACTTTAATCAGTCAAAATAAGCTCTTTTGCACTACAAATAAATTTTTTTTTTGCACTACAATCACTATATCAGCACTGTTGTTTACTTTACTGGTTTGCATTCTATCTGCCATATGCCTTGTGCTTTAAATATATAGATATATTTTTACATTTTACCTTATTGTATATTTGTATAGTGGATTTTGTATTTAAATTCTGTGACCTACTGTAGTGTTATCTGTATACACCAAGGGTCTGAGAGTAACGCAATTTCAATTCTATGTGTGTATGTGCTGTACATGTGGAAAAATTGACAATAAAGCAGACTTGACTTAACTTGACTTGACTTGATAGATATACGAGAAGAGAAAGAAAGGAATTTTAATTTTTTTAAAGATTTTTGGAGGTGATCTGTGCAGGACTGGTGAGCTGCATTGCAGGGTACAATGGGAACAGAAGCTCTCATAAAGGCTCACCTTCTAATCAAGCTGTAATTTTCACCTGTGCAGCTGCCTGTCACACTCAAATGCTGCATTAAATTTATAACCCCTAATGTCAAGTTCACCCAAACAGACTGTGTGTTTCGTTGTGAAAGCGAAACTACTTTGTTTGGCTTTCCAAAAATGGACACGACTAGAAATCAGTGGTTAAGTTGTATTTACAACACTGTTCCGGAACAGTTCAACCCAAATATTCAGATGTGTGCAGCACATTTTATGGAGGACTGTTTACTGATCCTGGTAGAGTATACTACAATGCCGGCTGTTCTGACTCACAGATTGTAAGTACGTTTTTTATATTTAAAGAGTTTTTATATTTTTTATATTTAAAGCAAGTTTTTTGGGCAGTTGATTGCGGCTTAATTTGAGCACGCCGCTGTTGTCAAAGCAACGTCTGCTTTTTTTTTTAAAAGCGAGGATCACAAAACACTTATACTTCCAATATGATGTGCAGAAATGTAATGCAGTATCTAGTTCAAAAAATGAAATTTTTTATGTTCAGATTTCAAATGAAAACCAATTTGCCCCATCAAAGCTGTTAAACACCAGCTTTCATTGAGACGTGATGATGAAGTGTATGCATCTTACATTGCAGCATCTAAAAGGCACTTTCTAGAAATGCTGTTGCCTCGTTCTCTAATTACATGATATTAAACTGTCTATACAAGTTCCATATTCGACTATGTCAGCCTACAATATCAGTTCATTCTGTCTGAATCGCTGATGTAAAAATCAGCAATAACATGTAATTTCCCTGCTGAAAAGACCAATGTTGATGGTCCAAGCTGGTTATTGATGGTTTGTTGCAGGTCTAGCTAGCAACATCAAATATGGTGACATGAATGTTTGGTCATGAGACACGCAAGAACCAATGAGGTTTCGTGTGAGTTGATGTTGGTGGTTCATGTCACCCTTTTTAATGCATTCTTGTTATACTTTTGTTGATAACAAATAAAGGGCTTAGATTTTGAATGTTTTATATCCCTCTAACTTTTAATATATGGACAAAACCAGCTGAAACATTCTTTAAAATATATTTTTTGTGTGTGTTCCACAGAAGAAATAAAGTCATGCCGGTTTGTAACAACATGAGGGTGAGTAAACAATGACATAATTGTCATTTTTGAGTGAACTATGCCTTTAAGAAAGCATGGAGTGACACCAGCACCCAAAACACAACATTTGCTGGTTTCTTCAACAGAGTTGGCCATTTGTTCCTGAATAAAATATGTTGTCATTCCTCACACAGCTGCACTGGTGTTGGCTTAATTGACCGTCATCACTTCAGAACTTCTCTGGCTCTTAATGGAAGGGAAAACGTTAAAGGAATCTCAATGATTTTGTGTTCATTGGTGGTTACTGGAGGCAGTGTTTTAATCATTGCTTCATGATATCATAATATTGCTGTAGTTAGGACTCTTTTGAGTGAAGAATCTGAATGATTTTTTCACAAATTGAACTACCTTGGTTATTAAGTTCAACACACTCACAGCTCAATTATCCACTTGCAAGCTTTTAACATGTCACAGGAGGGAAGATGAATGAAACGTGACTTAAAAATGTGACTTTTTGTTTAGCAAGACTGCTGACAAAAGCCTCGTCACCTTATGGCACTTCAGCTATGCCCTCCATTAAACAGAACTTCAGTAGATTGCAGTATATTCAAATACAGACTTTCATTATAGAGTCCATTAGCTCATGCAGGGAAAGACAAATTACTAAATTAATCGCTCAGATGTTTAATTGTTGCTCCTGGGGCTGTTGGTTAACCTATGCACAGCCATTAATTCAGCCTCCACACAGGTTAACCGTAATGCAAAGTAGTTGGCTGATCAATGCATAAAATGCATAAAAATGGTCATTTATATGCATATAGCGAGTGAAACTCCTGGTCAATGCTGAGGATTTCATTTCTGTATGTATTATAAGCGACAGAATGTCTACGTCTAGGATAAGAGGACATTGAATGCCATAGCCTTTATGAAAGAGAATGCAATTCTGTCAGGCTAATGTAATAGTTCTGTAATTCAGTTTGAGATCAGGGAGGAAGATGTTTACGTCACTTTCATTACATTTCAGCTCTGAGGTTGAATAACAAAGATTAAAATAACAATCACACAAAAAAGATATATGAATATTACTCTCAGCCTCAGATGTGCCACCACAGTCTGTTCACTGACCATCTGATGAATGAGGAAAATAACAAGCAATGATTCAAACTGCCAGTTTCGCTGTAATTAACTGGCTTTATGCAACTCCTGGAAGTAAACACACACCATTTCTGTCAATAAACTTGGAAATTAAGTTATGTTAAGAAGGCAACAGTGGTTTTAAGGAAGAAGATATCCATGAGCAGAACTGTAAAATGTGCTTTGTTTTGCATAAATTACAGTAACTTGTACTCATTACTTTTTGACAGATAGAAATTATTGTAACAAATATATACATTTTCTATTACTATTCACAGACATTGCAGTGCCATTATTTAAACATTGCATTGCAGACATTGCAGTGCCATTATTTAAACACTAAACACTTGATTGTTGGCAAAATTTTAATTTGCAATTATTAGTTTCCAATGACCTCATCCCACAACATATACTGTATGTGTGTATGTGTATATATATATATACTGTATATTTGCACTATCATTTACAATTTTGGGGTAAGTAATTTTTTTAAGAAATGAAAACTTTCATTTAAGTTTTTTCATTTAAATGTTTTGTTTTTTCATTTAAGTTTTTTCATGTAAATTTAAATTACACACAATTCTGACATTTGTGCATCACAAAAGTACTGTAGCTAAAACCATGAAAAAAAGCTGCTTTTTGCACCTTCATCTCATCCACAGGAAGGATCCTCAAAGGAATGATGGGTACTGAATAACCAACGCACGCTACAGGACTCTGGCAAAGTAAATTCAAAATGCACCTAGCTCACGTCCCACTGCAGCCTCACACCACGTCCTTCCTCACTGGTTTTATGTCGACCAGCAGCGGCAGAAATGAGTCAACAATTTAGCCTGGCAAACACCCAGGGACACACAGTGCTAGGACTGGACTGACCTTGTGCATGCTAAGCTAAGGCGCCAGCGCTTGAACTCTCTGACAGGCTGACGTTAAGTGAGGTGTGTGTGTGGATTAGCACACAGGGTGTGTGTGAAGCGTCTAGTGCAGTAGTGTAGTGACTCTGGTAGTTAGTGCATGTTAGTGCATGCTGCATGTTGCATATCGTGCTGCGCCGAGTGCGTAAGTCTCCTCCTGCCAGTACAGAGCCTCTCCACCACCAAGACTCCTGTAGTGCCTCCTCGCGGCCACACATGGAAACTGGGTATCATACAGTCCCAGACTAAACTACAGGGGATCTCGGAGCAGCAGTGGGCCCCAGAGATGTGATGTGTAGGCCCACCACTGTGTGGACATGTCCTGCCATCCGTCAACCACTGTCCGAGCTATGGGCAAATAGCCCTACTGCAGCGACATGATTTTCACAGCCCGGCAGCTTCAGGAAAAGTGCCGTGAGCAACATCAGGACATGTTTATGGTCTTTGTTGATCTCTCAAAAGCATTCGACACCATGCAGAGAGAGCTCTTATGGGATGTACTCCTCAGTTTTGGCCATCCCAATAAATTTGTTAACATCCTCCGCCAGTTCCATGATGGGATGACTGCTCGGGTGTCCATAGGCGGACAAGAGTCTGAGCCCTTCCTTGTGCGCACAGGGGTGAGGCAGGGGTGTGTGCTAGCACCAGTGCTCTTTAACATCTTCCTTCTGTGTGTAACCAAGCTTCTCCACAATGAGATTGAAAATACCAGTGGCATAGCAGTAGACTTCAGACTAGACGGCAACCTCTTTAATATTAGGAGGCTACACGCAACCAAAAAACTCTGTAGAGAGCGGGTCCTGGAGCTGCAGTATGCAGATGACTGTGCTTTTGTGGCCCATACTCCAGAGGACCTTCAAACTGTCCTTGCTGTGGCGGTTAGGGCGTACGGCAGGACGGGGCTCACTGTCAACACCACCAAGACAGAAGTGGTTTGCCAATGGAGTACCAATGTCCCATCCACACTTCCTGCCTTCACTGTTGGGGATGAACAGCTGTCAGTAGTGCCATCTTTTAAAATATCTGGGGAGTATTCTCGCTGAGGACTGTGGCATCGACAACGAAATCCAGAGACGCATTAAACAGGCATCAGTTGCCTTTGGGAGACTTCGGCGTAAAGTCTTTCATAACAAGAATCTTCATCCCTCCACAAAGGTCGCCGTATACCAAGCGGTCTGTGTCACTACCCTGCTCTATAGCTGTGAAGCTTGGGTAACCTACAGCCGTCACATCAGGTCCCTAGAGCACTTCCATATAAGCTGCCTTCAGCGCATTCTGGGAGTTACCTGGCGTGATTGTGTGCCTCACACTGAAATACTTAAAAAGACCAACTGTAGAAGTATTGAGGCCATGATCACCCAGCGCCAGTTGCAGTGGTTGGGGCACGTGATAAGGATGCCCCCATGTCGACTGCCCCGCAGAATGCTATACGGACCGCTACATCATGGTCGACGTTCAGCTGGGGGGCTGAAGAAGCGATATAAGGATCAGATGAAGAACATCTTGAAGAAGTGTAAGATCAGACCCCAGGACCTGGAGGATGCTGCTGCTGACCACACCATCTGGCAAAAGCTGTGTAGAGATGGGGTTCATACGCTGGAGATGGAGAGGACAATCAGAAGACAGCAGAAGCGAGCCAGGAGAAATACAGCCATGGCTGCCACCACTGCCATTACTACTACCATTACATACATATGCCCCACCTGTAATTGAGTGTGTGTGTCCAGGATAGGACTGTTTAGCCATCAACGATCTCACCGATAAAGGCGTGGACGTCGTCATCGGATTCAATGGACAACCGAGAGAGAGAGAATGAGGTGTGCCAAACTACACACTCCAGCTCGATGACATTTGGGCATATGAACGGAGAGATGGGCTGTAATATTTCTGTCAAATGTGTGTGTTTCAAGGATAGACACTGAGATTTTTCCCCTGGGAAGCACAACTACAAAATGATGAGAGCAAATGTAAAATGATGCTGTGCTGAGTGGCCAAAGCAGATGGAGGTATAAAAGCATGATGTACCCAGTGTGCCAAAACAGACAACAGAGGGAAGAGAGGAGGAGAATAAACACAGAGCAGAGGAGTGTGTGTAGAACTAGATAGAAAAACAGATAGATATAACAGTATAAAGACAGAACAATAATAGACAGACAGACAGGTAGGTAGGTGATGGATGGATGGAATAACTTACCATTGCTGAACTTCTTTCTCTGTAACTGTAGGGGGAAATAGGAGAGAACACAATGAATAAATTATTAAATTAAAGAGGAAATAAAATACAAGATACAAATTTGTCTGGCAGCCTGTGCTACATTATCATAACAGTCTTATTATCTCTTGTGATTCCTTCTAAAATGATGTGTCTCCTAAAATGCACAATACTAACACTTTTTATGGTCTCACTTGTAGGGCATTGACATTAATTTATCACTTAACTAATACATCTATCATAAGCGACTTGCAGAAGGCTTATTAGACACTCTGAAGCTACACTGGGTTACTTAGTAAGAAATAACAGGGCTAACAAAAAAAGAATACAAGCACAAGTGAGAGCCACCAGACAATGAGTAGGCTGTGGTTTGTTGGACAACAGCATTCGGTGAAGTATGCAGGCCTGTGATTTACAAATGCTAAACAACAAATCCCCTGACATCATATCATATTACTCTCATCTCTGCATTCTGAGAGGCAGCTTTTGGGACCCCAAGAGACCCTCCTCTAACAAACTTGAAGAGCATGGCTGTGTATCCATTCCTGTGAGGAAAACAACTTGAGATGGAAAAGTGCAGTCTTGGAATTTTAAATGAAAAGATATATGCTGTATGGATACATATATCTTATTTGGTACATACTAGGGGAATCAATTTATCAGAAATGTTATCTAATTAATTAAATGATATGCTGATTATTTAATCAAATGAATCATTATATGCCCACCAATTAATCAAAATAAGCACAATCACATTTCCCCCAAAAAAATTATTAAAGAATATGTATGGGTCAGTGGACATGATTATTTTTTTTATTATTTAACAGTTAATTTTAAATTAAATTAAAATTAATGATAAAATGAATCTACTAAATTCACATTAAATCAACAGCTCTAGTATATACACAGAACACCTTGTAGCTCTTATTTATCGATTTTTTCATTATAGTTTCTTACAATCTGTAACAAACTAAAAATAATTTATTTTCAATTAGCATAATCCTCCTGGTGTGGCTTCCTGTTCTCCCTGGGCATCCCACCGCTATACAATAGGCAAGTGTATTTGACTGATTGGGTGGATGTGGGAGTGGGCAGCCTCATTAACCGAGCAGGGATTTTGCTTTTATTCGTCAAAAAATGCATGTTCCCTCATGTAACAGATGTCATTCTGGGTAAAGCATTATAAGAAGGCTACATGAATCTGTAACCACACAACCCTAGCACAGGGATAGCACAGTTATGTTGTTGCTGGGAAACAGCAGTAACCTAGAAGCTTGAAAACAATGGCTGGAAACGTAACCAACACAATGACCCAATACTCTTAGCCAGACATGTCAAACACAGCATATGGGTTCAGTTTAGATCTGTGTTACCTGGAAAACTACATGCAAATAATGATACATCTACTTCTTCTGTCATGTTTGACTAGTTGCAGTTTGATTGGCTAGAGAATTCATAATTTTTTGATCATCAACGGTGAAATATGGCAACCTTCTTGGCTATTCAAATTGCACAATATTCTTAGAAGTATACTGTGAACAATATGTAAATTCTGTATGCAAATAATAATATGACCTAATATTGGCTAAAATGTAAAATACAGAAGAACAGAGCTTAGTTCTAAATCTGATTAGCTGACTCCTACTGGATTCCTGTGAGCTTAGAGTCCTTCTATGCTTCTACATGAGCAACTAAACGATTGATTTCACTGAAAATGGCATATATAGGCGGCATATGCAGGTAAATTTGAACGTACGGACACTGACACCACAGCCCAATGATTTAGTATTGTTTTCGGATCACCCGAATTGCTTGTGAGAACTAAAAAGTTGATAGACGTGTACCAGGAGCATCTGATGGCTGTTGGCGAAGTGCACACTATTGAAATAACTGTGCTTATTCATTTTAGATGGATCAAAATTCTAAGAACAAACTTTACAGATATCTCCAACAAATTTTTTGTGTTTTAGTGTAGATTGTTGTGCCATTATTTGCTTTCCTGCCGATCTTACATGAATAATTTGTTTGCGCAAAAGTCTGATTTACCCAACGCCAACTGTCAGTCACTTTATATGTTATTCATAAGGCCTCTTTCTATTTAAGTGGGCGGTCCTCAGTTGAAGCAACTACAGAGCCAAGACCTTATGCCATCAGTCAATAGTTGAGTCTTGCTGGCCAACTCAGACAAGTTTTTGTATTGTATTTGTATGTAAGTTAACAAACTAAACCTATTTTCATAATTAGAAAATTATTATTCATGAGTTTTTGTTGAAAAAAAAACTGCAGCAAATAATAGTGTCACGATACGGTGTCGATGAACATGCACGAAGATTAAGATGATGATGATAAACGGTCTTTAATAAATCCACATATATGACTCAAAACCAGTCATAAAGGTAATTTTTTTCAATTGAGATTTATACATACATTATGCATAGCTGAATAAATAAGCTTTCCATTGATGTATGGTTTGTTAGGACAGGACAATATTTGGCCGAGATACTTTAAAACTTTAAAACTATTTAAAAATCTGGAATCTGAGGGTGCAAAAAAAATCTAAATACTGAGAAAATTGCCTTTAAAGTAGTCCAAATGAAGTCCTTAGCAATGCATATTACTAATGATAATACAGTTTTGATACACTTACGCTAGGAAATTTACAAAATACCTAAATGGAACATGATCTTTACTTAATATCCTAATAATTTTTGGCATAAAAGAAAAATCGATAATTTTGACCCATACTATGTATTTTTGGCTATTGCTACAAATATACCCGTGCTACTTATGACTGGTTTTGTTGGCCAGAATCACATATAAGTAATTCCACACAAGGAGAGGAGGCTTGAGATACAGGTAACATTAACAATACTTAAACACACAGACCAAATTGGTAATTAACAAGACACACCTGGAACTAATGATGAACTCAAATCAATAACCATGACAACAAACGAACTGAGGTCCATGTGGTGTGACAAATAGCACTGCAATTTTTTTTTTAGAAAAGCCACAGCCAACTCTGTAATTTTGGGCAGCCATGATTAGAAATAAGCTTGGCGAAATCCTATTGGGACCGCTGTAGGCAACAAATGATGCATCGACCAGATGGAGGCATCTTTGTAGGATGTTATGCACTGGACGCAAACTAAGCCTTGATGCCTTCCTTTGTATTCTGCCTGAGATGTCAACATTTTTCAAGTTTCTGAAACAGACAGTTTTTGCAGACCCTCCTTTGTCACTATTAAACATTTGTGTGTCTAATACGTTGCATATTTTCTAAATGATCTGCTGAGAGGAAATTGTGTGAATTCATGCTGGCTTTTTGTTTTATACCAAAATGCCTCAAACAACCCTCCTTCACATTCTATGAATGACTCTGTGAATGACTCTGCACCTAAGCTCTTTGTACTAAGACCACTAATCAACACTGGGAAACCATTCAGTTGCAAGATCTTTTCAGATGCCTCCTTGCAAAGTCACTTGCAAATGTTGAGGTGGACTATTCTAATGGGGGTAAATAACGAGTTTGTATTTCAAGCTTTGGAAAAAGATATTTAGAAAAGCGTGACAGAGAAGGAAATGACTGGCCCCTTCAGACATACTGTCCCAGCACAATGACTGAGCAATTAAAGGAACAGATCACCCAAACAATGGAAATACTTTGCAAACCTGTGTGATTTACTGCAATGGAACATAAAAGTTGACGACCACCCTTTTCAATATAATGAAAGAGAATAAGAAAGCAGGGTTGTTAAGCTTCAAAATGGCAAAAAAAAAAAAACACCCACAGTAAATCCAAAATTTAAAGTAGAAGATTAAAAAAAAAAAAAAAATTGATTTTCAACTTATCAATTCATTTAAGAACAAATTCAGTTAGATTTTTTTAAATGAAGCATTTAATCCAGTTCAAAAAATGGTCTAATCGTATGACTTCAGTAGACCAAGCATGCACTACGTTTATTATAGATTTAGGGTGCTTTTGTGTCTCTTTGGAATATTGAACACTCTAAGAACGCATGGAAAAGAGCGAGCAATGTATGATTCAAAATGTCTTATGTTCAGCAGAAGAAGAATAAAGTTATACAAGGGCATGAGGTGTGAGTAAATGATGACAGAATGTTCATTTTCTGGTGCATTAGTCCTTTAAGAGTTCACACACTCATATTTCATTTGGACTAGCTACTAACACTCTAAAGGGAACCTAAAATGTCAATTGTATGCAAATCTGCTAATTGAAAGGACATAACTTTAATGGGGCAATTGCTCTTAGCGCATCTCTCCAAAGAAAGCACCACTGGAGACTAACATGTATAGCACTTTAGTGAGATGTGAGCTGGCATTGAACTGGCAGTGATATAGGCCTTTGTTTAAATTTGCCTCATTAAATCATTCAGACCTCTAATGCCCAGTGCTGTAGTCCTTTAGGCTACAATTCTCCACAGAGCTGCTACAGTAGCTTACATTCGATCAATAGCAAGAGATATGTCCTCCATTAAATAATCTAATGATTGCTATGAAAATGCCATCAGCCAGTGTTACATAACCCAACAAAAGAGAAGTGCCTCATATTTGTAGTTACAGTAAATGCCATGTAAAATCTGTTTCACCACACCGAATAGGCGAGCCAGTGTTCTAATTGATAAACTTTTGATCAAGGCCTTTATGGCAGAATGAAAAATCTTCTGCCTAATCTAGTCTGTATTCATGTATGCTTCCCTTTGCTCTTCACCACGCAAAAAAACTCAAATCATTTAACCCACTCTACACTACAGCTGTAAAACAAGTTAAGCTGTCTTTTAATTGGCATAAACATATGCAAAATACAGACATAAAACGGATGAAACTGTAGATTGAATCAGTCGGTTGCATCTGGGATAACAGTGGAGAAAGAGCGAGAGAGAGAGAGAGGCCAGCTGTTCATTTTGAAACAAATCGAAAAGAGTCAAAAATTCAAATTATGTTATAAAGTTTATATGGCACTGATGATTTCAACCAATTGTAATGTTTACATACCATATTTGTTTACGGCAGCAGCTATTTGCTTTAAGTGTAAATAGCAATAGAGGCTATTTACACTAAGTGCAAACAGCAATAGATGCTATTTACACTAAGTGAAAATAGCATATTTTCTTAGCGATAGATGCAATTTACACTAAGTAACCTAATATAGAGTTTTATAATGTTCAGTTCCACACATTCATTTTGCTGTAAATCTTTGTAAAAACTCTGTTGCAGGTTACACTGGTGCATTCCAATTCATGAACGATTGACCATATTTCTGAAATAAATAAATAATCTAAACATGCCGGACTTCCATAGATTTGCATTTGCAAAGAGCAACACCTGTTTGATGATATGCTGATTGGCTACATAAAGAACTAATGAAGATTCTCAGTAAAACAAATACAAACAAGTCCTACAGTGAATTGTGTCATTTCACTGCACTAGTTTTAGAATCAAGACCTAGCTCAATGTGTTTACATGTATAGTCTATGCATCCATGGAAACCCAGTCTGCTTCACTGGCACAGAGCAAGCCACTTTCAGATATCTCTCTGGGCAACCACCAGCCTGACTGCAGATCTCAAGATCGACCAATTTGCATATTCATAAAGATCAAGTCCTAATTGGAGGGCTTTTAAAACATGCTGATTAGGCCCACTTCCAGCCTTCTGCTAATCACAGATTGCGATGCCACGAGAATTGTGATTTCTTGTGACAAAATATATGTGGTATGACCTGCAGGATCATGAATGCAGTTTAACCATGTTGTTTTCAAACAAATTAGCTCATATTTGTGCATGTGCTGCACCCAAGGGGATAACAGATAAATAAAAAAATTGGTTTTAATAGCCACCGTGGCCTTTTTACTCAAAGACTCAAGACTAAAAAAACATCAATGAGATTATAGCAACAAAGAAAAAAAAAGAACACTAAAGAAAAACATAATAAAGGCACGAAACTGCATTTATCACATGCATCCTTAAAACAAAATGTTCTGCTATGGTTCCGTGTAGAACCCGTAACATCCACTGACCTTTTCTTCTGTACAAAAATGGTTATTTTAGGAAGTGTTCAATGAAGGGTTCTTTGGGGAACCCAAAGTGTTTTTTTTCAATGGAACCTTTATTCTTAAAAGTGTTGTCAGAAAGCACTTACAGTAGGTCTTCCTGGTTAGTTCCTCCACCACCTCTGGTTTGAGCTTGCTGTTTGATTTCCCCATGCTCTCCGGACCTCCTGTAAATAGTTTGTGCGGTCAAGTGTGGAACTGACCCTTATCAGAACTCCTTACAAGCTTGTTTCTCCTTAAGGCAGAATCTCTTAGAGCCAAACAAAGTGAGAAACAGATCAGCACTGCCAACAAATCCAAGGAAATCCATCCATTGCGAATTTCCCTCTCCTTTTTGGCTTTCTGGACTTTTGTAAGATCTTAAGTCACTATTTGGATCTCTCTTACCCAGCAGGTCTCTCAAAAAATCATTCTCAATTACAGTCGCCTCAGACGAGTCCTTCTGAACTGTTGCTCCTCAAATAAAAGTCCATTCATTCGACTGTCTGTTCGAGTGCAAGTCTCAGATGCTAACCACTTTCTGTCAGATTCTTCAGTACGAGGTGCGAGGCTTTGAAATGTATCGAAGTACCAATGGTTAGAGGAGACGCTCGCTGGGTTCTGAGTGCTCTCTCTCACTCACACTAGAGCACCAATTCTCTCTGGCTCTCCACCCACCCTCCCTCTTCTCTTCTACTTTTTACTCCCTCCCTGCATCTGTCTTGTTAGCTCTGAGTGGCTCTTAAAAGAGATTCCTTGCTCAAGTTGTCTTGGCAGCCGAGATAAGAGAGTTTGGTAGAGTTAAAAGAGAAGCACAAACTTAGCCCTGGTTGATTTTAACGTTTCACGCTCTAGATGATGTTGTTCTGGTAGAAGTCGTTCTATTAAAAGACAACAGGATCTACAAAAATAATGAACACTGGCTGTGATTATTGATGTTTTATTGGGTGCAAATTTCATCAAGATGACAAAAAGGATCAATCAAAATCATATGGTGAACAAGGCTGCACAGATTCGCCACCGCTGATCGCATATCGAATATGCGGAAGCCGTAGACCAACCAATTTTTCGATGTCGCAGTCTGCTGATGGCACTCTTTCTGACACAAGATATTCACCTTCTCCTAGTAACCGCTGTTTGCTTATCTCCAGGCCTGTTCTTCATCACACCTTCTGTAGTTCAAAGCAGCAACTCCTGTTCGCCAAGGTCTGGTTGTCCAGAGAAACCTCTAAACACTGCGGGCACAAACAGCAACAAGGTCAGTCTGCATTGGAAGATAAAAGTGTCATAAGTCCAGCAATCTTGATGGAGCCGCTGAGCGATGAGGGGAAATTGCTGACCACACACTCCCCATGCAGAAAGCTCTCACACTTGAATTTCATGAGAACAATTTTCTCCCTGAGCCTGTGTAAGGATGGCACAATGCACTGTACCTGAACTGATATCCTCAACTGCACTCTTAAAAATAAAGGTGCTTCACGATGCCATAGAAGAACCTTTTTGTCTAAATGGTTCCATAAAGAACCTTTAACATCTGAAGAACCTTTCTGTTTCACAAAAGGTTCTTTGTGGCAAAAGAAGGTTCTTCAGATTACAAAAAGGTAAGAAAGAGATGGTTCTTTAAAGAACCTCTGACTGAATGGTTCTTTGTGGAACCAAAAATGGTTCTTCTATGGCATCGCTTGAAGAACCTTTAGAAGCACCTTTATTTTTAAGAGTGTGGGGGGTCAAACTGCATTACTCAAATTATGTTAGAAGCAGTCTGAAGGATTCTATATTTAGTTAAGGGTTGTAGAGTTCAGTTATATTGATTTAGCTACAGTATGTTTCAAACAATAAAATGTTTCTTGTTATGGGATCTCAGGCAATGAATAAATAAGCAGAAAAATCCAAAATATTAAAGCTATAAAATAAAAAAGGGGGTATGGTTAACTCTGAGACTAAATGAAAGACAAATATCTTCCTCTGATCTTGTTATCAATAACTGGGAATAAACACTCTGGCAAAATGTTTTGAATCAAGGCACAGAACAGGGCATTCAAAACAAGCTTTGAGATCAGATATTACATTATGGTCTCGATGCAACACTGAGCACCAAAGCTAATAACCTCCTTACATCTGCTGCACTCACATTCAATGCTATACAGTGTGTATTAACTGCCTGAACAAGCCATAAAATGCTAGAAAAATCTTAGCTGGGTGAAGAGATGCATCTTCACCTTATTAACTGACAAAGAGAAATCATAAATAGCTACTGCTTTATGAAAGCACAGTGCATCTCCGATTGCTGAGATGTGGAAAAATTTATGAAACTAAAATAAAGATATAAAGGAACTTGAGGTTTTCTGTGACTTTTGGTGATATATATATACAAACCCAATTCCAAAAAAGTTGGGACACTGTACAAATTGTGAGTAAAAAAGGAATGGAATAATTTACAAATCTCATAAACTTATATTTTATTCACAATAGAATATAGATAACATATCAAATGTTGAAAGTGAGACATTTTGAAATGTCATGCCAAATATTGGCTCATTTTGGATTTCATGAGAGCTACACATTCCAAAAAAGTTGGGACAGGTAGCAATAAGAGGGAAAGTTAAATGTACATATAAGGAACAGCGGGAGGACCAATTTGCAACTTATTAGGTGAATTGGCAACATGATTGGGTATAAAAAAAGCCTCTCAGATTGGCAGTGTCTCTCAAAAGTCAAGATGGGCAGAGGATCACCAAATCCACCAATGCTGCGGCGAAAAATAGTGGAACAATATCAGAAAGTTTCTCAGAGAAAAATTGCAAAGAGTTTGAAGTTATCATCATCTACAGTGCATAATATCATCCAAAGATTCAGAGAATCTGGAACAATCTCTGTGCGTAAGGGTCAAGGCCAGAAAAACATACTGGATGCCCGTGATCTTCGGGCCAATAGACGGCACTGCATCACATACAGTAATGCTACTGTAATGGAAATCACAACTTGGGCTCAGGAATACTTCCAGAAAACGTTGTCGGTAAACACAATCCACCGTGCCATTCGCCGTTGCGGGCTAAAACGCTGATAGGTCAAAAAGAAGCCATATCTAAACATGATCCAGAAGCGCAGGCGTTTCTCTGGGCCAAGGCTCA
The DNA here is from genome assembly GCA_018155175.1 of Sinocyclocheilus anophthalmus. Classification (NCBI taxonomy): domain Eukaryota; kingdom Metazoa; phylum Chordata; class Actinopteri; order Cypriniformes; family Cyprinidae; genus Sinocyclocheilus; species Sinocyclocheilus anophthalmus. The sequence goes on from JADLZN010003097.1 coordinate 571,976, forward strand.
TTTAAAATGGACTGTGGCAAAGTGGAAAACTGTTCTGTGGTCAGACGAATCAAAACTTGAAGTTCTTTTTGGAAAACATGTCATCCGGACTAAAGAAGACAAGGACAACCCAAGTTGTTATCAACGCTCAGTTCAGAAACCTGCATCTCTGATGGCATGGGGTTGCATGAGTACATGTGGCACGGGCAGCTTACACATCTGGAAAGGCACCATCAATCCTGAAAGGTATATCCAAGTTCTAGCACAACATATGCTCCCATCCAGACGTCATCTATTTCAGGGAAGACCTTGCATTTTCCAAAATGACAATGCCAGACCACATACTGCTATACACCTATTACAACATCATGGCTGCGTAGAAGGATCCGGGTACTGAAATGGCCAGCCTGCAGTCCAGATCTTTCACCCATAGAAAACATTTGGCGCATCATAAAGAGGAAGATGCGACAAAGAAGACCTAAGACAGTTGAGCAACTAGAAGCCTGTATTAGACAAGAATGGGACAACATTCCTATTCCTAAACTTGAGCAACTTGTCTCCTCAGTCCCCAGACGTTTGCAGACTGTTATAAAAAGAAGAGGGGATGCCACACAGTGGTAAACATGGCCTTGTCCCAACTTTTTTGAGATGTGTTGATGCCATGAAATTTAAAATCAACTTATTTTTCCCTTAAAATTAAACATTTTCTCAGTTTAAACATTTGATATGTCATCTATGTTGTATTCTGAATAAAATATTGAAATTTGAATCTTCCACATCATTGCATTCTGTTTTTATTCACAATTTGTACAGTGTCCCAACTTTTTTGGAATCGGGTTTGTATATGGAACATGTCAATTAAATACTATACATGTTACCTCAAGAATACTACAACGCACTAAATGATAGACATAATTGCAGTGTACAAATGGAAATTCTGCATTCTATATAATCAAATAAATAAACAGAAATATGCTTACACTGTTTGAAGGACATAATAATCAATTGTGATTATAACAATAACTGTAGTAACTATGGTGACCCAGGTTACCATGGTCATTTTGTTAGATGGGACTGAACAGCAGCTCGGGGTTTAGTGATGAAACGACATGTTTACACGATTATGGTCCTTTAAACGCAAACAGCCAAAAGGGACACGTTTTGACAGGAGCTCAGCGACCGCTATCACAGCAAACTGATACGTAGTGAACATAAAGCATAGGACGTTATCTCTCAAATATAACTTGATGGAATAAACTCCTACCTCTTATTTACAAACATCTTTCAATGAAACTTTTCAGCTCTGAAACTTGACAGATGACTCCTTGTATCCATGGGAACTCTACTGGCATGCCGAAAAAGGGCATATTGCCATCAAGCTACAAACCCTTCTCCAGTGTCTACCTGTTAAAACGCAATGTTTTGTGAATAAAAGTCAACGTCATGTGACACTTACCGAGCCTTACCTAGCGTTTAGGATTGTTTGTTCTTCACAGATCGCTCTCTGTCAGTCAGGATGTGTTTGCTCTCTCTCTCTCTCTCTCTCTCTCTCTCAGTGTCTGTAACCTTCATTTAGACGGGACTGTTCTCGCAGACTCTCCAGAGGCTGGACAAACTCAACTCACCGCTCTCCATTAACCCCTGAGTTTCTCTTGGGTGGAGAGCTCACGTAGATAATAGGCTATTTCACTTCATCAATGGGGACATTTAAAAGGTAGGCTATTTATGATAATGATAATATTAATAATTATATATATAATATAATTATCATATAATCCTTGTAAATGTCCCCATTGATTAAGTGAAGTAGCCTGTTATCAAATAAATGCGTAGCTAAACCTACACTTATGTGAAAAGGAGAGAGAGCGAAAAGATTGACTTTAAGTAGGCCTACCTTTTAGTATTCATAGTATTCCATTATGTCTTTCATTATCTCATAATAACTTATTTCTTAGCAGCTTAAAACACATAAGCGACAGGATTTGTTGCCACATAAACCTAAGCTTTTTTTTCCTTTGAGATTTTTTTTAATCTTCAATATGACTACAATTACAGAAGCTACTACTACATAAGCAAGAAAGTAAAAGTGCAACTTATTATTGCTTAAATTCTAACATAGTGATTGTAAACTATCAGCAGACCTGCAGAGACAACAGAGTGTTGTACCTGAACATTGGCTAGAGCTATTTCATAACACCCAAAATCATGAAAAAGAATGGTACCTTTTTGGCTCCGTTTAGAGGAAAACCATTTAGTCTAGTGATACTGACTAAAGGGGGTTGCAGACAGCCTGTGGAGTTACAACTGCCAAGCTATGCGTGCTGTATGTTTGGCATACACACGGTTGATTCCGGCCCCTTTACCATCTGTTATTGGCTATTTCAAGCTCACAGTTTCACATGAACCAAAAGCATTAATTAGCAGTGCAGTTTTATTTACAAATGCACCCTCATTTCAGCCTTTGATTGCTATTCAATGTTGCCTGTGCTATTGCTTTCCACAGATTCTAATGCACAGCTTCCGTTATACTGAACATAAGTGATATACAAAGCAATACACTTCAGTGGAAAGGATGGGAAGTACATTTGTATATACCCACTGTATTTTCCATTTTCATCAGTTTCAGGGAATGGGTATACACAGTGTAGGCTACCAAGGTTTCATATTATTTTCCACTTCTGCTGCTCTCTGATGTAAATAAAACATCCTGCTCTTAATTCCCATGATGCTGTGTTAAAAGCAACATTTGGCATTTCAGAGTCAGGCAATGGAAGGAAAATAGATGGGTGGAGAAGGTACATCAAAAGCAGTTTTAAATGTTTACACCCAAAAGCATCAGGTCGAATGATGAAATGCATTTTAAAATGATACTACCTGCTATTTCAAGTAGATTGACATTTTGTGAATGTTTGGTGCAAATGTATCCCATGATTAATGGGAAAAAAGAAAAAGAAAGAGAAAATGTTACAAAAAAAAGCAGGCATGTTAGACGATGTTGTCTTCCTTAGTATTTCATTAAACCCTTGTACATTTATAATTTCGGAGATCTTAGAGTGCAGGCTGCCGTTGTTTATACATTACCAACCACCTGTAAACATCTGTTTTGGCCTGTGTTGGAGATACCAGAAAATAAGTTACTGTAAGCTACTGAGCTTTAATATGTATTGATATTAGTGTAAGCTTTTATCTGCAGACTGAAATCCTATAGGTTTCCAAGTTCCAATTTTACCCAAACTATAGATGTTCATTCCAAAATGTACTAGGCCGTTGCAATGTATTCATTATATGCTCTGTTCTGAGCCTGTTTTGCATTTATTACTCTTTGTTTTTAAACTTAATACTTTTTAAATTTAAAGTAAACTATTTATTGTTTTTGTATTTAGAATGACATTGAATGACAATTTTAAAGTTGGCCAGTTAAAAAAAATATATATAGCATAAAATAAACGACTTCTCAGATAACGTAAAAACACCATGCAAAAACTATGTGAGTGGATTTATAACTGGACAGAAAAAAAAGCTGTGTAAACATCAACATTAATTGAAGAACTTACAGGACAGAAACATGGCCACTTCTCTAACTGGGTGGCATTTTAATGCGTATCAACAGCACCACCTAAAGGTCTCACGTTAAACATTATTTAATATTGTTCTGTGTTATGGGCTTTTACGTGTTTATTAAAGACGCGCAGCTGACATGAAATACAAGGGAAGATTACATGTCCTGTGGTGATCATACTATACGCCATGCAATGCAATAGCTAGGCTACTCCAATTTTATATAGGTCTTTCTTTATATTCAGCTTTTATACAGAAACTTTGTGCCTTGAAAATCAGTAGTAAAGGCAAAATTTATAAAAAGGTGAGAAACCGACCCTAAAATATACACTCCCCTTGCAATATACCCCCCCCCCCCAAAAAAAACCTTCCTCTGTCATCCTTATGTCTGTCGTTACCGCCTATGTTCCAAAGCCATTAGACGAAGTCAAGTTCACATCTTTTTTATGAGCTCTGATGAAGACGTGGCAGCTGCATCCAGACATACTCATTTCATAGGGAAGAAAGAGAACATCATTCAAGACAGACGAGTGGTGAGGTCAGTTGGTGAAAGAGATGTTCTCGTGATTTACCACCAGGGGGACTTCTATGCTATTGATGTGCGCTGCTACCGTAGGTTAAGGACCGGTTGACTTAAAGGGATATACCACCCAAAAATTAAAATGTTGTCGTCATTTTCTCATCCTTATATCATTCCAATTTCTTTCCCTTGACACAAATAGAAAGTATACACCTATATAACGCTTAGGCCTGGTTAATTATTTTGTCTGCTCAGAATTTTACAGATTGAAGGCATGTACATCCTTCCGTCCTCATTAATATGTTCATAAAATAAAAAAAAAAAAAAAAAAAAAAAAAAAAAAAAAAAAACAAAAAAAAAAAAAAAAAAAAAAAAAAAAAAACAAAAAAAAAAAAAGAAAAGAGAAAAAAAAAAAAAAACAAAAAAAAACAAAAAAAAAAAAAAAATATCGGTTTGACATATAGTAACAATGTAATGTTTCAAAAGAGAAAAACCCAACCTTGATTTTTTTTTTTGTGGTTTTTTTGTGGGGGGGGGGGGCCCCTTTTATTGTTGCAGACTCTGGAGGTCCACTTCAGGAAGGAGATATTGAGGTGAGTTGTTGTGAAGCCTTTAATTAGTCCATTTCTTATTTATATTATATGCCACAAATTTGTTTTAACTGTTCTTTTTTTTATGTTGCCAATGAAGGACTTTGATGGGCGACCATCCATAGAGTGCCCATGGCATAAGTATAAAATTACATTGGCTGAGGGTGAGGGTCTCTATCAGGCAGTGGACCCTTCTGTGAAACCCCTGAAACCAACCTGGTGCTCCAAAGGTGTTAAGCAAAGAGTCCACACAGTGACGCTGTCTAATGAAGACGTGTCCCTCACCTTTAAATGACTCACCAGGCCCCATTGACTCTGATTACTATCAAACTGAGAAATATAGAAACTCTTTTCTGAAAGACTGGCCGAAAAAAACGAAGTGACATCACAGGAAGAGATATGAGATAAGTTGAGTGTCTCAGGTATCAGCTGATTAGCAAATGTGTTCTGCTAAATTCGTTTTTACCTGTCACTGCTGGAAAATCTAGTTAAGCTATAAAGCTGGTCTAGCTGGTTTGTAACAGACCTAAACTGGTCAACCAACCCATTGGTTGTGACAAGTGCACAGACAGCGAAAGAAATTTGGCAGAGTAGACACCTACAAACAAGCTTATGTACATTTTCAGTACTATCCAGTTATGTTTGTAGTACACTTAGAATGTTCTTAACTACTTCTTATCCTATTATTGTTGATAACAAAGTTTGGCACAATCATATTTACATTACAGTGTTACTGAAAATGATGATAAAGTCATAGGAAATTGAAAAGTAAAATAATGTACTATTATATTCCCTGTTTAAAATAAAGAATGAACGCAGTATATGCTTAGACTCAAGTGTCCAACGTGTTTTATTAATATTTTAAATTTTGTGAACGGGAGGGAGGTACTGACAGTGATGACTGATAGTGGAGTGTGTCAGGGGTTCAGAGGGTGACATGAAAAATGAAAGGCCAAGGATGGAAGTGAAAGGAGGTGTTTAAATGAGAGAAATGGGTTTGTAATCTGTGTGTAAAAAGGAGTGGTGACTTGAGGGCCGGAGGAATGCTTAAAAATAGCAAATGTAGATAACATTATATGGCAATGCCAATGACTAAAAATGACCTGCAAGATGAGATGCAATGCAGGAAGTAATTTCCTTTCCAATCAATATCAAGTATGCAGTGCATTCAGATTTGATGAAAGAAAATCTCACCTACATGCACATTATAGAGCACAATATTTTTAATAGTACTGGATTTGTTCATATTTTAAGAACATCTTGCAAAGCAAAAACAATAATAGCAGCCTAAACACAACTTAAAATAAATGCATATTGTCTCAGTATTTTGTTTAACCCAAAGACTGCAAGTTTAAATGAAACTTATTTCAATCCTTTGGTGGTAAAGCATGTAAAATAACATCACTGCAGTTTAGGCTTCACTCTTAAGGGGTCAAAGGGGTCAAGTATGCTGGGGGGGGGGGGGGGGGGGGGGGAACCCTTTCATTTACTGCTATTCAACTAGGCAGCTTGACTTATAGGTTTCCATAAAACATCACGATTAAAAAAATTCCAAGTGACTGTACAAGGCATTAAGATTAACACAAAATATTTTTTTTTAATGTCCCGTGTGGACCCTTTGCTAGGAGGTATTTAAAGGCCATAGGGCGTGCCAGCCCCCCATCACTATCTTCCCAAATTTAGATAATCCTGATGCAGGGTAGCTCAAGACGACCAGACCCAAACCAATAATAATAATAACACATCACTAGTTCTAAAATCTAATGTAATAATATTAACTTCACACTAGAAAATATACCCTATACAGTCCTAAACTGTGTCAGCGCCACTTCAGTCTCTGTGCCCCCTCCCCAGATGCAAATTAATGAGAGTGGCCCAGGTAGTAGAATGTCTAATTAATTATAGTTAGTAGAATGTCTAAAGTGGACTATGAAAATACAGTGTAAGCACTCTGTTTTCCTTTTACCAGATCTGCCAATTATGTAACTCATCAGCCTATGACAGCTCACCTCAAGTTCTTCACTTCAGACTGTAAAAAAGCTTGCTTTCTCTGCAAGGGGAATTTGTGTGTGTGTGTGTGTGTGTGTGTGTGTTTAGTTGTCACTGAGAGAAATAGAGCAGGAATGTATGTATCTCAAACTGGGAATTTGTGTAGGCTACATCGTATGTGTATGTAGATAATCTAGAACTTAAATCACTAACTTGTAGCCTATATAGTATGCATACATTTGTATGTATAGGTCTAATTAAAAATGAATTGGTCAGCTTTTTCATTTGTTACACACATTCACACATAGTGTTGAATATTCGCAATTGTCACTGTTATCTAAATGTGGTCGACATTCGTTTTACTTTTTACAAGGAAAAATCCAACTAAAACACCACTTGTACAGTGCAAGACACCTATTTTTAACGAGTTACCTAAATAGACTTTCCTACAATATGTTTTCAAACCATTTTCACTCTGAAATCGCGTGTGTAGCTTTAAAAAGTGGCGTTTTGCCGTCGGACCGGAGTTGTAATAATGTTATGCAACTTTGCAAAGAGCTGTGGGGTCTGCCCACTTCATGTCACGATGATGAAGACTGATGCTGAGATGTGTGGACTGCGTTTCTAACCCCCTTCCCCCATGAAACAAATCAACGCGCCTTTAAACAGAACCATATTGTCATTCTGACTGCTGTTATCTGACTGCCAGAGCGGAGACGGACCCGCTCGTCTTCCATTGCAGAAGAAATACACTTTTTATTCTTCTATTCCACACATTCTTCACAGTAAGCATGCCTAGCAACAGAAAGAAGAACAAGCGCCGAATGAGAAAAGTGGTGAGTACATTTACTTTCCTACTTTGTTTTTAAAATTCAGATTCATTGTCCTGCAAACAATTCAGATTTAATTTTTAGCGTCCAAACTGTTTTAATATCTGATTATGTTTTTGTAGTTTTTTCTGTCGGTTTTGCTTGGACTTTATATGATTTTTTTCTTTTATAAACTGCATAATTCATTTTTAGCGATCCGTTCTCCAATAGTGTTATTTAATTCTGTTTATTTATTATAAATAACTGTCGTCATAGGCTTATAATTTTCTGTTCTCTGGTCATTGGTCCATTTCCATATGAAGAATTAATTGATATTTTCTGAGATTGTTACTTGCCGTGTCATCTGTCGTACAAGGGGTGTGTCCCATAAGTACCAGTACAGAGATGCAACCGAATTGCACATCCTACCTTGTATCTCTAGAAACATTTGGATTAATAAATAAATTAGATAATAAACGAAATCATTTTGTAAATATTGCAAATAGTTTCATAGTAAAAACTTTTTTCTAAAGTGTTGCTTGGATTGTGCATGTGAAATGCCCATTTAAAATAACATACTTCTGACTTCTGACCCATCACTGTTTAGTATTGTGCCTGATAACAATAAATACCAGAATCATAATAATAACAATTACTGTCTGTTTTTGTGTATTCCATGGGTGTGTTTCACCTCTAAAGTTTGATTGGTTTGCTTTGTGGCCTTTTTTCTTTGTTCTGTTCTGTTCTGTGCAATAAACCAAATCTTGCCTTTTGACTTTTGTTGATTTTGGTACGTCCTTTGGGTCAGTCTAATTCCAAATATGGTTCAGGGCACATTCCTACAGAGGCAGTTGGTTCAGCGTTTACATCCACTGGATTTGTTTATAACTGACCCATTATAAACCCATTGATTTTTGGAAAGTGATGAAAAGAAATGGTGCACTACATTGACCATGCCTCACAAGACATGTTTTTCTTCTCTGACCAGTGACATAATGAAACACACACAGTTTGTGCAAATGAACATAGGACTCTTTGTTTGAATTTTACAGCAGCTTGTAAAAGTGTATGTCATTAAAATCTCAACCTTTTCATTCTGCTTAGCTAAACATGTAGCTGATTAATGCTCACTTGTTGTCCTAAAACCTTAGCATGCAGTCATATCAACATAACTGCCTTTCACACAAGTACAGCAATAGAGGGGTATCTTTTATCTCTCTGGCTGTTAAGCTGGTCCTAAACAGGGCACATTTCACCGTCTCTAATCATCCTGGTAAAATAGGAAATAGTGAGTACTGGGGGTTGAGTTCATTCCAACACCATGTTTGTTGCTAACCACCCTTCAAAACAGAAGAAACTTTTCTTTTTTTTTAACTCAGCTGCCAGATCCAGTCAACTCATATTTTTCAGCTGTAGGCCCATCCACAATCTTCCAAACTACTTTCTCCTGTTTTTATAGAATGAACAGCCTTGAAGAAAAATGTGCTTCTTCTTTTTTTCCCTATCCACCTCCTCTGTTCCCCCGAACGGCAGGCCATTTATTCTGTTATGCTGGCCTGTTTCATGGACTTGGGCCCATGTTTTGCCTGATTTGGCTTTGTCAGTGCTGATGCTGTCTTCACACATGGTTGCATAATTTGGCCTTAATTGTGCTGGACACTGTACATCCCATACATGCACAATGAGAGCTTACACTCTTTTGAGGCCTATGTAAACCTCACTGGCCAGCTCTTGCTTTTGTATAATGAAGCTGTGAATGTGATTATAATGCGATTATGGTTCCATTATGACGTGATTAGCATTTTTGTCCATTCTGTTTAGCCCCATCCAGAGCTCCAATAGGGTCTGACTCTTCCAACTCGACTAAGAATGCTTGAATCAATTGGATTCAGCCATTTTTAGCCATTAGACAGCTAACTTTTGTTCACTTATGTAAGCTTTTAGTGAAGTTGTTTAACCCTGTCTAACAATATTATGAGGTCAACTGAACTAAAGATAAGAAATAAATTGGTTCAGATTTCAAAACTCAACTATTTCTCATTCTTTCATTTGAATTGAGCAGCAGGCCCAGAGAAAGGCTTTGGAGGAGAGGTTTGTCTCCTCTGGAAAGGGAACCCCAGGAGTGTGTGCTGTCCCTGCCCCAGTTCCTGCACAAGTTCCAGTTTCTAAAATCTCAGAGTGTCCCATTGCGGTTCCAATTCCCCTGGCAGTGATTGCTCCCATTGACGTTCCTGCTGAAGTAACTCCTGCAGAACCAGTCATGGTACAAGCCCCAGTCACAGACGCCATCAAAGACGAAGTGGTGAAAGCTGCAGAGGATCTAAGACAAACCCCAGTGGAACCCTCTGCAAAAGAGCTAGTTTTGACTGAGGAAGGTGACAGCATTGCCATTCCAGTATTAGAGGTAATGTGCTATCGAACCCCATTCTTTGAGGTCAGTCAAATAGGTTCAGAGCCATTAATAATTATCAAGTGCACACCAAAAATTGTAGGAAGTAATTATCAATTATTACATTGGACTCGAGGAGTCATGCAGATGTTACTGTTGTGACCAATATAAAACTATTTGCCTGGCAGTAATGGCTTTTTGTAGCCATCATGGAAGATAGAGGTGTGATCATGAATGCAATGTAGGAGGGCAATATTTTAGTGAGCGAACATTGTGTACAGCATGCCTGGAGCCATGGCAAATTTTTCCGAACTGCATGTTTTTTGTTTTTTTTTTTTTTGGTAAATAAGATTATTCGCTTTTTTGAATGCTGCTCCCTTTTTAGGAACAGTATTTCATACTTGTCATGGAACACGAGTTGACTCTGCAGGATTTTATCTGGTGGAATGTGTTGAATATATGAAAGTAGTTATTCTTGTATTTGTCCTTAGGCCTGGTTTTACACATACTCTGTCATTAGTAAGTCTGATGGTGTGAGCAGGGCTGCCAAAAAAGGGGTGGGCAACTGGACTGTTTGAGGGGGCTTGGATTGTAAAGTGATTACAATTTCAACTGAGGGTAACAAGGGAACGCAATTTCAACCAATGCAGCCCTGGAAAAATGATTGCGCCGAAGCCTGTGATGATTTTTTATTTGTACCAGGCCCTATAGTTGCTTACTGAGCATAAAGGTGCAGTCACATTTACTGTTGTTTGGCAAATTTTTGAGGGCGAAAACACGTAATTTCAATAGGAAACATCACATTTGGGAATTTCACACGCATTACAAGTAACGCAAGTTACGTAATCAGATTATTTTTTTCAAGTAACTGTTAAAGTAACACATTACTTTTAAGTTTACAAGAAAATATCTGAGTTATTTTTCAAATAATTAACACAAGTTACTTAGTTTTTCCATTTATTCACTGACACCTCTCCTGTCCCCATGTTGAGAGAAATTAGCTACACAATTAGTTACTTTTTAAGGAGTAAAGCAATATTGGAATGCATTACTCTTAAAAGTAACTTTCCCTAACACTGATTGTGCCTATATGCAAGCTGACGTTCCCCCTAAATGATCCCAAAATATAAAGTCACTGCCACTCTCTCCTCAAGCTCCTGCACCTCACCCTCCCTCCTGTTTTTTGAAGAGCAGCCAAGCTTTTAAAGCACACCCTTCTTTTCCTGTGAGCACTGCTTCAGCCTCTCCTCTCTTTTCACAGACATCACAAGTGCTTGGGTTGGACATCCACACACACCGAGAGTGGCACAGGGCAGGGCAAGAGAGAGAGGCACATATCATTATAGTGAGTGTCACGTTAAGGGCTTTTTTTTAGTTTACTGGAGTGTCAGGTCTGTGACAGCATGGAGGAACTTATATGTGTATGTGCAGATAGGTGGGTGGAGATGAGAAATGTGCTTGGGTGGGGTGCATGGCCTAGTCATGCATGCTAATGAGGGGGTGTGGCACCTTTAATCATTTATTGTTAAATCTGAATGTAGGGAGATACTACTAAAGAAATTAGAACTGTAAAAGCAATTGTTTTCTAACTTAATAATAGCCATTGTTTTGTTTAAGATGGTAAAAACTTTATTTTTGAAGAAAGAGAATGTGAAGCAGATATCTGACTGGCTCATTCATAACCACATGCACACGCTCAGCTCTGAGGAGGCATGGTGGTCAACAGAATCTCCTTTGTCTTTAACAACACTCTTTGTGACAACAGTTGTGTGTAAGGCTTTGTGTAGTTTATACAATACATGTAGTTAAATGTCATTCTGAGCATCTATGATGTGAGCATACATTAAACATTAAATGGGGATCCAAATAAACAAACACATTAAACAGTAATACTTTACCATGGTTATTATAGTTTTGAATGTTGTTTTTATTTCTGTTTTTTTTTAATCCAATTTAGTTTTGTTTAGTTTTTACTTTGTCGTTAGTTTTAGGATTTTCTAGTTTTAGTTTTAATTTTAGTTTTTAACATTTTAGCGCTGCTAGAGTTAATGTGCTATTTGAACATGTTTGATGGCGTAAAACTTTCTCAGCGCTGTCTTGTGGCGTTTTCATGCTTAATGAAGGTGAATTGTAAAACTAAACATTTGTGGCAATGTGGCAAGATTTGCATTATTGCATTCATTTTCATCCATTTTTGCTTATAGTTGTACTTTTATAGGTAAAATTGTAGTCTCATTACAACCTTAAAAGAAAAGAGAAACTTAATTTCCGTATGCTGATAGATATAGAAGCCCATTTCCACAAACTTTTTATGTCATAATTATTACATGCTATGTCATTATTGTGATTATGATACCAAAGCATGACTTTTTTCTTATATGGCAGAAATGGGCTTCCACAAATACAGTATATGCATTGGAGAGTTGGAACAGTGAAATATCTCAGAACAGTCTGTCATACTGTTTTGTTGTTGTTGTTTTTTTCCCAAAGAGTTCAATTAGCCATGGAACATTTTGTTCTGCTCCCACAGGGGGCGTTTGGAGCACTTGTGAGCAAGTGCAAGTGTTCAGTACTCAATGCAGAGACTGGCATAGTAATGTAGAACACATCAATATATTAAATCATACTCAATATTTCAGCAACATGCATATGTTGTACTCGTGTTACACTTTGCTCTGCAATGAACATACATTATTAACATTTAGCATTTTATTTAATCCCCGTTTCTCACCATTTGGTAGAGTTAGTTTTGTCTAAAACTCATAACTTTTGGTTAGAGATTCTTGTTGTTGTTTCATAATGTATAAATTAAAGTGTTGTGAAGTGTTATGATTGTCAGTATTATAATATATTGTAGTTTAAGAGACTTTATGACAGACAGTTGTGTAACACAATGAATCTTTAGTGTTATGTGGACACTGAGCTTTAAAATTTTGTGCCTTACTGTTCTTTTTAGGTCATATCATCTATAGATGAACCAGTGTCCAACCCTGCAGAATCTGAGGTATGGTAACATGCCATATCCCATCAGCCCTTGACATTTCACCACTGTTTATCTACTAAACACCCTTGCCTTTGGCCATTCACACTAATGGGCTGGTAAAGGTGTTTTTCCTATTTACCAGGCCTCTGGCGCCACACCTTACATTTCAGGGTGCACTAACATGCTTTTCTCATAACTTTGCTTTATGAGGTGTAAAGAAAACATATTAACCCATACTAACAAGGACTCTAGCGTTACACAAATATACAGCATGCCTATAGAATATACATAAATAAGACTTTGTAATGAGTATGTAAAAGACTTTATCAATGGAATTTGTTCATTCTTTAATCATGATCTTTTTAAAATATGCTATTCACAGGTCCAGTTTGAGGACACTACACCTGTAGCCACAGAGGTAGGTTTATATGCATATGTATAGATAGATAATTATTTTATCTTAATAAATTAATATTACTTTTTTTATATACTTAATTATTTTTTGGTTTCATACTATTTGTGTTAACCACCACAACAAAATGAAAATGTTATTTTAAATCCGTTAAAATATTAAATCAATAAAACGCTGCAACGATTTTACTGCAAATACATTTTTGTTGGTGTTTCAACAGTTTGAGGTCCAGTAAAGCAAAAAAAAATTATACTTTTTTCATTAAGGGGCTGCATTAAAATTGATCAAAAGTGCAGTACGACTTCAGATTGGTTTTACCAAAAAAAAAATAATAATAATAATAATCAAATAAAAAGTTTCTTGAGCATCCAATCAGCATATGATTCTGAAGAATAAGGAATAATACCATGTTTAATATCTTTATATAAATTTAGTTTAAATTGTAAAAATTTCACATATTTCTGTTTTACTGTATTTTAAGATAAATGCAGTTTTCCTTCTTAAATCTGCATTCCGTAAACTTTTTTGGTTGCAAAATGATTCGAATCAAATTTGAGCAAGTACATAACCAGCCAGTGTTCAAAATTACTTGAGTCTCTGACTTTAAGTAGGGCCCATTCACAACGGTTAGCTTATAATAATGTTTTCTAATTTGAGTGGTACGGGTAGGTTTTCGCGGGAAATTCGAGCATGGGGCTGTGTCATTATGTCAAATCTGTAAACATAAAGAAGTTGTCCCGGCTTCTAGGCTATCACATGTGAGGATCCTGCAGATGGCCGATCGTTTATAGCCTTTTCTCACAGCATCTAGAATAATTAAATGTTTCATTTTGATGGCGGATTGTAATCCATAGAGGATTATGTGTTTATGAAACACATGCGAATGAAAGGAAATTATATTCCAGTTATAAATGTGCTTCTGAATACAAATAGCCTGGGATTACAAAGATTTGTATTTGAAAGAAAACCAGTTCGAAGGGAGCATAATTTGCTTTTTGGGTTAAAATAATTTCTTAATATGAAATTTGAAGAGTATGACAATTAGATTAGACTGTGCAGAAATTGAAATCTACACGCTAATACACACTATACTCATAGTCACCCATGCTGATGTTGTTAACATTAATCATTTGAGAATAAAGTATAATAATAATTTGAACGGTTTGATGTGATATGAGCTAAACGATCTTTAGATTTAATCACCATTGGTAGCAAGATTTATGGTAATGCTTTTTTCCTCAGTTGGTCAGTACAAACGTGGCAGACTTGTTACTTACTTGTTCAGATGGCAATATACGGTGAAAATTCTTATTTGGGTCATACTTTCAAGATGTAGAATCTGTGAATACAAAGTGCAGTATCCACACCGGTGCGGTGACTAACAGCCACACATACTCTTCAGAACATTAGATTAATCTGTGCTGGAGCCGTGCCGACTCACAACCCACGCAAGCTAGATAATTCCGCGCACAGCTGCAATTCCAGGTTTTCAAACAGAGATGGCGACAAAGAGGCAAAATTTACGGACTGCAGCTTTAAATAAATGCAGTCTTGGTGATCATTATAGATCTTTTAAAAACATTAAAAAAAATCTTAATGTCCCCAGACTTTTGAATGGTAGCATAGAACATTGATGTATTAAATATGATATATATTTTGAATCATATTCTTATCATAATTTGTCTAACGTTTCAGTAGACAGTTCAATTTCAAAAGACTATCTTTTTCTAAATATTATATCATATGTCAGGCTTTACAGGGTTAACATGCAACTCACTATTATTCCATTTACTGTAAACATCTGAAGTCCAGAATCTGTAAATGTTAGCATTTTGCTTTTGTGTACATTGTTTTGCATGTTTTCTAGTCTTTATGATGTTCTGGTGCAGATGCATGTTGTAGCTCAGCCTGTCGAGACGGTTGACACCGAGTGCGAAGGTGAAGGTGAGCTTCCTGCTGAGGATCCTGTGGTAGATGTACCAGTGCCAGAGGAGATGGTGACTACAGCTGAAACTGTTGCTGCAGTTGAAACGGTGACAGAAACAGTAGTAACTGAAGTTGAGCCTGTTGCTGAGGCCGCAGTGGAAGTTGTCGGGGTCGTGGGAGAGCCTGACGTTGAAGCCGAAGCCATAACTGTTGAAAATGAGCCTGCTGAAGTACACAAAGTTGCAGAAGTCACGGAGGTGCCTGACACAATACATCTTCATGGCACATTGCAATGGACTCTTTGCATGAATGTATTTGCATGCACAACAGGTGACTTTGTCTTGTCCATTCTGTGCACTTGTTTGGATAATTGGGCATGACATGAGCCTCACTCTACCCATAATTTTTACATTCCCTTGGACACTTTGTTCCATGATTTTGAGGCACACTATACTAACTAGTGCTAGCCATGATATATATATCTATATATATAGATTTACACACCACACGCACACCACACACACACACTATTTTACCAGAATATTTTTCCAGTGGTAAGAGTTTCTTTAGATTTTTTCCCCCCCGATCCTGCATTTTTGGTATAGTTTTCACCCAAAAAATATTAAAAATGCTATTATCATTTTCCCTCTCAAGTCTTTCCAAACCTGTATGACTTTCTTTCTTCTCTGGAACTAACACATTTATCTTATTGTCTATCAATGAATATGGTGTTGGACCCCCTTGACCGACAGACAGATGTCAAGTCCTTAATATGAGTTCTTTTAATATGCTGTATGTGTTGCAATCTCTTGTCTCAATAACAGTACACACAACAAAACTGAAAGCAGTGAAAAAAACTGCAGTTAAGAAAGCATATGATCATAACAATGTGGATATGTTTGCACGTTTAATTATATAGCATATATATATTTACTTACTTGATTTTACTTATATATTTTCTTATATATTTTTATATGTAAAGCAGAAAGTGTTTACCAGCTAGAGGGAACCTTTCCAGAAAACAAGCTGTTTCGAACTCCCAAAACAAATTCTAAACAAACTTTGTTTTGGTTTGATTTTGTCCTGTATGTCAGTTTAATTTTTAACAGGTTTTCTGTTCTGCCCTCTGTGGTTTTCACATGCTCAAGCTTGCGGGGTTTGTCCACGAGTGCCCCTCACTGAAGAATTGTTGTGACTGAGACAGGTACTCTTGCGGACCAACTGCTGCAGATGGAACAGTGAGCAGTTGAAAGTCAGTGAGCAGGCACACCTACAATGTGCATATCAGGCATTAAATCCTGTTAGCTTCTTGGATGAATCTAAATAGAATATATGGCACTTTCCCATAGATTCCCGAAACAGCAACAGATGCCTCCGAGGTTCAATCAGAGACACTGTCAAAACAATTCCTGCTCCTAGCCACTGACTGTGCTGTAGTCAAGAGATTAACAAGTGAGGCTTTTAATTTTTCCTCACCTGCTGCATTCTGTGCATTGATCTGTAATAAGGAATATATCTATATAATATATATTATATAATATATATATATATAATATATATATATATATATATATCATATATCCCACCCACACACACACACCACACACACAAACAAACACACACACAAAAACAACCTTTAATGATCACCAAGGCTGCCATTTAAATGATTTAACAACATATCGAAATAGAAGAATAGTATTGTACAACATTATTACAATTTAAAACTGGTTTCTATTTTAATATATTTTAAAAACTAATTTATTCCTGTGATGTAAAGCTGAATTTTCAACAAGCCTAATTACTCCAGTCTTCAGTGTCACAAGATCCTTCATCGTTTTAATATGTTGATTTCGTGCTCAAGAAACATTTCTTATTATTGAACCATTACAACGATTGGGAAACATTGTTTTTCAGGATTCGTATATGAATAGAAAGTTCAAAAGAACAGCTTTTATAGAATATATACAAAACATTTGTCACATCATATTTCCTTTTGCTGGTTTTTTTTTATTTCAACAGTGAAGTTATACATATTTATATACATTTCAGGCTCAAGATGAATTAATGCCGCAAATAGAAACTGAAACTATAAAGGTATTTTTCCCTCAGTATTTTATTTATTTTTATCTTTTCGATGTATGAAATAAAAATATTTTTGTTTTATTTAATGTTGTTTCTCATTTTTATAGGACTTGGCAGTGGCTGGTGGCCTAACTGTGGATGCCATAAATGGATGTCTGGGAGCTACCGAAGTTGCAATTGAAGGTTAAAGTGGTTATGGTAAGAATGTGGAGCTCTTAAAGAGATAGTTCACCTAAAAATTTAAATTCTGTCATCATTTACTTACACTCAGGTTGTTCCAAACCTGTATGAATTGCTTCTTTCTGCTGAACACAAAAGAAGAACATTAAAATACCTGTTTTCTGTGTTTTACAGTTTCATATGATATAAAGAGATGGCTGAAATATGAAACATTGCAAAGTGCCTTATGTGCTGATTCTCACCTAAACAATGACAAGGATGTGTGCTTGTTCTTCGCTAGTGGAGTTTTTCTGAATTTACCTCAGTTTCCATATGCATGTACGGTAGATTTGATGGCGTTTAACATTGCATATGTAGTAAAGTAAAATGGAGGGATGTTGCAAATGTATATGTTTTTACTTGGACCATTTTGTAATGTGGAATGAATACTTGTTGTACTTGATAAAATGATTTGGAGTGGAGTGCTTTGGAGCACAATTTCATACTATACCATCACCACATCTTCTGTTCCCCCCTCAACCATCCACATGGGCCTTTTTCTAAATGATAAATAAAGGGAGTTTGAGGATAATTTGTCTTTAGGAATTAGTCTTTCCTATGCATTTAGCTTGGATGAAAATAGTATAGACTACTTTATGTCCTAAGATTGACAGATTAAACACTGTATGTCACCTATTGAATTTGTATGGGATGTGAAATCTTGACTTGTAAAATGGAGCCAAATAAGTTATTAGGATAGATGACAGCAAATGACCTTTGAGTTTATAGGGATGCACTTTAGTTTAGTTTATCTATCAGGGGCAATACTTTTTAATTTTAAAGACACATTATTCATTAAGGTAAATAAATAGAAACATTGGCCAATTTACACAGGGAATATCTTGCCCCCGTCAACATGCCCCAACTGCTTTCTGAATTGACTATCAATTGTTCTATATGTTGTACAATTAGTGCTGTCAAAATTAGCGCGTTAACACATGCGATTATTTTTTTCAGTTTAATGCGTTAAAAATATTTAACGCAATTAACGTAGGGGCGGAGCTAAGGTTGGCCACCCCACTCACAACTGCTGCTTCTGTCTCTCTTTTTTCTTGACAAGAATTGTGTTTATTTAGACGTAGAATGTCTTTACAATCTACCAAACGGGAGACTTTCAGACCCGCACTCCAACTTCGCCTCAGCGCCAGGCGCTAGTCAGACGAGCGTGGAAAAGATACATGTGACCAGACGAGAGAGCTTCAGTAGAACAACAGTGAACCGCAGTCAGATGAAATGTTGTCAGGCCATATGTCAGTCAAAAAATGTGCCTGTCCTGTCAGCCGTTATACTGTGCTCGTACTCGTAACACATGCTCTTCAATTGCACGCACAAATGCGGCGGTGCACGCTGTAATCCGATCTCATGAAAGTGCGTATGAATAGTACCCCAAATAAAAACGAAAACTCGTGGTATTGATACTCAAAAATGGGTTTTGGCGTGTATATGCTACGCGATGGATAGGATTAGGGTTGTGGGGTAGATGCCTATGTTAGGCGAAAACTGCATATTACGCCAAACATGTGCGTAGCATATACACGCCAAAGTCCATTTTTGCGTATCAATACCACGAGTTTTCATTTTTTTGAGACCGGGCTCCTTGCTGTAGGCTATACAATTTCATATTAAAGCGCAAATGAAAATACGAGCATGCAATGTCGTAGTTATGTCGTCAGTTAAGTCATGAAGTTACCAAAAAGGTGATTAAAGCTGCCTCAAAACTGTGTATGCATGAAGGCCTATTTGTTATGAGTCACATTTAAGAACATGTCTCTGAAATGCAGTGAGTTTTCCAAACTGTCCTGGAGCAGCCCAGCACTGTCGCCATCATCTAACACACCCGATTCAATTCGTCAGCTCATTAATACTTTAAGACCTGAAGTGGGTCAGAAAAGAATAAGAGCTGTGAGAAAATATGATGCGTGTCAGATCCGCATTATGTTCTGCAGCGTCAGCTCTTAAAGCAGCCAAAATAACCTAATAACCAAGCTGCTGTGATGTCTGTTCATCAAAAAACAAAAGAAAAAAAAGGTAATCAATAACTTTTGTAGCTTTAAGGATTCATCTATATTTAATTTATAATTTAGTTCTTGATAACTTTATTCAATTTCTGTATATTTCCTACTTGCTGAAGGGCACAGGTAAATAAGACATTTATTATAATGGGTTTATGTGAAGATGGTTTTAAGTTCACTTAAATTAGAAGGGGTTTTTAAGTATAATAAATGTTAAAATTGATAGCTCTCAATTAGTGCTCTGGTGGCAGTATTTTAACTTTTAAAACATTTTCATTTTTTAAAACATTAAAAACATCTGAAACATTTATTTTTCCTTCTGATTACCATCAAACCTTAACAAAGTAACAAACAGACGAGACGCTTGTCTTGTCTTGAATTGAGTGCTCAATTTCCTCTTACAGTACAGTACAGTACAGAGGCTTCCTTTTACTTTATAAAATGTCGTGTTTTGGTGCTTTTGATGTTTGTTTTGTGGTATGTAAACTGCAATGTGTGGTTCAGTCCGTTTCAGATCTCTGCTGTCTGTTGTCTTTGTTGTTGGTTGAATACTGTAATCCTTTTCTTGTGTGTTTTTTGCACTCTTCGCTTGTACCAAATGGTTGTGCAAAGTAAGACCAGTTTGTTTTTCTGCTTTTTGTCTTTTTCATGTGTGTCCATTTCATCAGATACTTTGAATCTCTGAATTTTTTTTTTTTTTTTTTTTTTTTTTTTTTCGAGTCAGCGTGTGTCGGTGGTTGCCGTGGTCGTGGTGTGGGTAGTGTGCTTCCTGTGTGATTTTGTTGTTGTGTCTTAGAAAAGATAGGTTTGTTTTTGTGGTTGTTTGTGTTTATCAATTTGGTTTTTTTCTGTGGCAGTTGTTCAGGAAGATATTCATCGGTGTTTTTTGGTTGTTGTTGTTGTGTGTTTGTGTTTTGTGTGTATCCTAGTTTGTGTGGTCGGTTTGGTGCACCAGCAACAGGTGTTAATTTTTGGGTGTTTTGGCAGCCCATGATTGGTGTGTGTGTGTTGAGGGTCATAAGTGTTTGTGTTGTTTTTTTGTGGGTTTTTTTTTGTTTTTTACTCATGAGGATCTGGTGAATAGTTGTGTCGCTTTAGTTGTGTTGTGTGGGGTGGGGGTGGGGGTTTGGTGGTTGTTGGTGAGGTGATAGTTGGGGGGGTAATTGCTTGTGTGTGTGGTGGATGTCCTAGTGGTGGGGTGTGGTGTGTTGTGGGGGGGGTGGGAGGGGGTGGGATATATGTGATGTTAGTTGTGGGGTTTTCTTGTGGAACTTGGTGGGGGGGAACCAGGTGTGTGGTGGGGTGGTGGATAGTTGGAGAGGTGTGGTGGGGGGTGTTGTGGGGGTGTTTCTGGGACCAGGAGAGAAGTGGGGCTGTGGTGTGGGGTCGGTTGTTTGTGTGTTCGAGCAAGAGAGAAGACGGAAAAGGAAGAGGGGAGCGTGTGCCAAGTCTTTCTATTTTTTGGTTCGGAAGGGGGGACGGCAGAAGAAGCAGGGACGGGGGGCAGGGAGGGTTCTGTGTGGGACAGAATTGTTTATTATTGTTGGAGGTAGTATTATGGTTTTGGGGTGGTTCTGTACTGTTTTGTGTTGGTGGGGTGGGTGTTTTTTTGGTGTGGTTGTGGGCTACCTAAAGGGCAGAGGGGAGGCCGGAAGGTTGGGGGGGGGGGGGGGAAGGGGGTTGTTTGTGTAGGGGTTGTTGGTTGTGGAAAATTTGGTGTTGGTTGGGGGGTAATGTGTGGGTGGTCTGTGTTGGGGGGAGAAGAGTGGGTGTCGCGTCTAATGGGCGAAAGGGGGAGGAAGGGAGGGGAAACGAAGAAGAAAAGAGGCAGGGAAAAGGAGAAAAAGGGAAAGGGGGTGAGTGGTCAAGAGGCATGAGTTAAATTGACGGGGGAAAAGTTTTTCTGAGGTCAGATGATTTAATTAAGTTCTCTGCAGGTGAATGTGGACTTGGGGTTATGGTGTAGGATAATTCTTAATTGTTTTGAGTGGGGGGTATGGCCTGGGGCTTCGGAGGTGGTTGTGGGGGGGGAAGGGGGAGGAAAGCCAGGAGAAGGTGTAAATTATCATGTGGTTGTAAAGTGTGGTGTTGTGTTTCCTTCTGGTCTGGGGGGGACTGTTTGGTGGGGTGTGGTCCGCGGAAAGAAAGGTTGGCAGTAGGCCGAAGGGGGAGATTGTTTGGGTGGTGAAAGGTTGTTGTTGGGGGAGCGGGTGTGGTGATGCGTGGGGGGTCTGTGAGAGTGTGCTGGCAAGGGAACAGCAGCCCGGGGGGGGCAGGGGGGGGGTTTGGGGACGTCTCTTGCGATGTTGATGTGGTGTGGTACAGGAGGGGTGGGCAAAAGGTGTGTGTGGATGGGTTGTGTGCACCAAGGGCGGTGGAAAGAAAAGGAGGAAGGCCTGGGAGGGGAATGTGGGGGCGCGATGAAGGGCGCAAGGGGGGAAGCAGGGTGGCAAAGACGGGATCTGTGTGTGTTTCTCCAGCAAAGAAAGGCGGCAAGGCAAAGGGGACTTGTGTGTTGTTGGAGGCCCTGTTTGTTTGGGACACGGCGAAGAGGAGCGCAGGTCCAGAAGCGGCAGCCAAAAGGGCATAGACCAAGGGGAAGCGCAGACAGGAAGGCGCGGGAGTAAAGGAGGCCGCATCAGCAGAGGGCGAGAGGAGAGAACGAAGAGAAGAAGACACAGCAGGTGGAAGGCGGAGGAAGGAAAGAGGGGGCGGGGGCCCAAGGAAAAAAGGGGCGGGAAGGAGGGGGCCATGCGGGGAATGGGAGGGAAGTCATGGAGGAGTGAAGAAAGGGGGGGGAAAGGCAGAGGAGCCGACACATCCAGGACGCTAAAAGGACAGAGACCAGGAGAAACACACAGACATTAACTGTGTGCTATCAGGAAGTGTTACAAAATACTGGATATTAAAATGCTGGTCTATTTTTGATAGCTCAACCTCTAAAACTGTTCAAATACACAACTGACATAAAAATTAATGCACCAAGAGGAGCCGTGATAGAGCAATTGAGGGACCTGATACGCCAACAGTAATACCCTGTGTGCATCAAGAAAAGCTTGAAAATATCTAATGTGAACATCACTACAGGTATGAAAAGTATAAGAGGCGTAATGCCATTCTGAAATCATTTCTATGTGGATTCTCTAATATGTTTACAATTTGTTGAATTTTTAGTGTGTGTCTCAAATTCAAACAAAAGCCACTGCAAACGTGAGAATTGGTCCTCTGAACAATGCTCTAAACATGGCGTTTGTGGCCCCAGTCAAAATGATACCTGCAGATGCATCACTTCTCTTCCAACTGATGGACCGTTCTGCCGGCGACCACCTGGTAATGAAGTCTCTCTTTATTTCAAATCCAAGCTGACAATTGCATGAATATATAAGTAAAATGGAGTTTTTTACCTGTTCATTATTTTCGTCTTTGCACAATCTTTGCAGCTCCTCTGAATTTGTTCAAATACAACATTGACATAAAAATCAATGCTTCAAGAGACGCTGTGACAGAGCGCTTGAGGGCTTGACGTCGCTCTTTATTTCAAATCCAAACAGACAATTGGTGTGATCATCAAGTCTGATGCTGTTTTTGACTCATAGATTATTTTCGCCTTTGCCCAATTTTTGCAGTCTTATTATAAATAGTATGACAGTAAAGGCAATGTAATCAGATTAATTGATATCTTTGCTGATTGTAGGCTGTCCCATGCCTTCAACCACAATCCCAACAACAATAAGTCTATCTACACCATCAGTGCCAACAGCAACAAGTACCAATTTCTGCAGCAATATTAGCAACAGATGTGACAATGATCAATATGTTAAATTGGTTATGAGAAGCATGTTTTTATTATTTTAGATTGTTTCAGGTAAAATCATAATCTTAGAATGTTTTTTCCATCAAAAACAGTTATAATTTAGATATAAATGGTTATTTTCTACCCTCAATTTAAACCTGTGATTTGAACGCTCAATTGGAAGGGGCGGGTCTGCTGTGAGATGTCAATGTGAACGTGCACTGCTATGATTGGCTAACATCTTTGCATATGAAATGAGCATTACATGTGGAACTCTCTGGAATTTTTATTTTTTATTTTTTACTGTGGTTTTACTACAACAGATGTCAAGAGTAATCATGAAAGTGCTGATTATAGCATTATATTTAGAACTACTCCTGTTGCATCCTCTTCTGTATATAAAATAATGACAATATATATAACAGATGGTTTTCACTCTACTAACAGTAATGCTGTGAAGTTGTCCGTTTAGTCACTGGCTTGATTCACGAATGCATAAACAGCAGTAAACCACTTTGCGACAAAGAACGTCTGTACGTGAGCCCTTACATGTTACACCGATCACAGGTCATGATGGTCTTGAAATGCAGTTGCAGATCTTTACTCGATGTTGGTTTGCTAAGATGTTTGCAAAGTTTTTTACACCAAAAAAGGTATTTCTTTACTTAACAGCAGTATCGCTCTTGTGATTGATGAACAGACATGAGTTGTTCAGAACACACCTCCGTGATTGCATACGATGATGACGCATGTTAAGGGGCGTGTCAGGAACAATCAATCATAATATCATGATTCTCCTGATTTCAAATCCAGGATTTACGTAAGGATAGAGAAGAGTAATTCATATTTTAAACTGAGGAGTTAGTTTTGAGTTTTGAAACTTGCAGTATGTTTTATTGTAAAGTAACCTCCTATGCATAAATATCAAGAACATTTTGATTTGATTTCATGATTCCTTTAATTTGTAAATTTTACTTATTTTTATTGTAAAAAATTTTAAGCGTGTGGAGTATTTACTAAAATGTATCATTTCAGGTGTCTTTTAACAGGGTACCCACAATGCTTATATTATTGTAAGCATTGTGGGTTATTTACAACAAGTAAGATGGCGCCGCCTCAGTGCTTGGCTCTCCACTGTTTGTACTGTTTTTGTTCGTTTTTCCTGTTTTTTTGTTTCTCAAACACGATCAGTTTTACCAGGGATGAACTGCTGAACATTCGGCAGAACACACCACAAAATCTTCTACCAGATTTAGATTATTCTGACGTTTTGCTGAACGTTGTAGTTGGCGGAGCAGCGGCGCTGATCAAGCGCTTCAGGACGCGCAGACGACGGAAGAGAGCCGGCGTGCTTGTGAAGCTCAGGGATCGCCGATTTCGAACGCCGTTGCCTAGCATCCATCTGGCGAATCTCCGCTCTCTACCCAACAAAACAGACAAACTTCTTCTGCTCTCCCGGACAAATAGGGATTTCTCTGCTGCTCTGTGTTTCACGGAAACCTGGCTGAATGACGCCATTCCGGACAGCGCGCTACATCTGCCCGGCTTTCAGCTGTTTAGAGCAGACCGCGACGCAGAATCAATGGGGAAATCGTGCGGTGGTGGGACATTTTTTAACATCAACGAAACGTGGTGTACAGATGTAACAGCGTTAAAGAAGATGTGTTGTCCCGATCTAGAAGCGCTTTTCGTTAACTGTAAGCCGTTCTATTTGCCGCGGGAGTTTTGCTCGTTCATTCAAGTGAGTGTTTACATTCCTCACCGCAAGCACACATGAGCTCAGCTTTACAGAAACTCGCTGATCAGATCACAGACACAGATGAGTCATTCTTGGTGACTTTAATAAAGCAAATCTCTCCCGTGAACTGCCAAAATACAGACAGCACATCACATGTCCCACCAGAGACAGTAATATATTGGATCACTGTTACACCACAATAAAGGATGCATATCGCTCCGTCCCACGGGCACTTTGGTGCTCTCTGATCACTGTTTAGTTCATCATCTAATATACCGACCTACAGGCAGAAACTGACATCAGCTAAACCTGTATTAAGGACTGTAAAAAGATGGACTAATGAAGCAGAGAAGGATTTACAAACTTGTTTTGACCTCACTGATTGGTTTTTGAAGGTGCTGCCACCGATCTGGACGAGTTCACAGAGACTGTAACATCTTATATCAATTTCTGTGAAGACATGTGCATTCCTACCAGAACTCATCTAACTTACAACAACGACAAACCATAGTTCACTGCTCGCAGAATGGGACGATGCTTGTATATAACAGGCCACATGGGGCTCTAACTTCTGTGGCCATGAAATAATTTGAAAGACTGGTTTTGGCTTATCTGAAGGACATCATTGGACCCTTGCTGGATCCTCTTCAGTTTTCCTACAGAGCAAACAGGTCTGTGGACTATGCAGTAAACATGGGACTGCATTATTTTCTGCAACATCTAGACAGACCAGGGACCTATGTGAGGATCCTGTTCATGGACTTCACCTCGGCCTTTAACACTATCATCCCAAAACCTCCTCCTGCTCAAACTATCTCAGCTCTCCGTGCCCACATCCGTCTTTCAGTGGATCACCAGCTTCCTGACAGACTGGCAGCAGCTAGTGAGGCTGGGAAAATACTCATCCAGCACCCTTACGATCAGCACTGGAGCTCCTCAGGTTTGTGTTCTCTCCCCACTGCTCTTCTCTTTCTACACAAAGACTGCACATCTAAAGACCCCTCTGTCAAGCTCCTGGAGTTTGCAAACGACACCACACTCATCGGCCTCATTCAGGATGGTGACGAGTCTTCTTACAGACAGGAGGTCGAGCAGCTGACTGTCTGGTGCAGTCTTAACAACCTGGAGCTTAACACGCTCAAAACTGTGGAGATTATAGTGGACTTCAGGAGGAACCCCCCCCCCCCCCCCCTGCTCTCCCTCCACGCACCATCCTCAACAGCACTGTAACGACGTGGAGACATTTTAGGTTCCCGGCACCAAATATCTCCTCAGGACCTGAAGTGGGACACTCACATAGACTCCATTGCAGAAAAGGTCCAGCAGAGGTTGTACTTCCTTCGCCCGCTGAGGAAGTTCAACCTGCCACAGGAGCTGCTGATACAGTTCTACTCCGCCATCATTGAATTTGTCCTCTGCACTTCTATAACTGTCTGTTTCAGCTTAGCTACCAAATCTGACCTCGGAAGACTACAGAGGATAGTCCGGACTTCTGAGCGAATCACTGGTACAACCCTCTCTTCTCTCCAAGAACTGTACTCGTCCAGAGTGAGCAAAAGGGCTGGCAGAATCTCTCTGGACCCCTCACATCCAGCACACCTCTTTGAACTGTTGCCATCTGGTCAGCGCTACAGAGCACTGAGCACCAGAACGACCAGACACGGGAACAGTTTCTTTCCTCAGGCAATCCTTCTCATGAACACTTAACAATAATCGTAGAACACACAACACTAGTATACATTATTTAACACACATACTTATTTACATTTCAAATTTGCACATATCCTACCTGTACATCCGAATTTATATTGTACAGGTGCATCTCAATAAATTGGAATGTCATTGAAAAGTTCTTTTATTTCAGTATTTCAACTCAAATTGTGAAACTCGTGTATTAAGTAAATTAAATGCACACAGACTGAAGTATTTAAGTCTTTGGTTCTTTTAATTGTTATGATTTTGGCTCACATTTAACAAAAACCCACCAATTCACTATCTCAACAAATTAGAATACTTCATAAGACCAATAAAAAAAAATTTTGTGAATTGTTGGGCTTCTGGAAAGTATGTTTTTACTGTACATGTACTCAATACTTGGTATGGGGATCCTTTTGCTTTAATTACTGCCTCATTTCGGCGTGGCATTGGGGTGTGATCAGTTTGTGGCACTGCTGAGGTGGGATGGAAGCCCAGGTTTCTTTGACAGTATCCTTCAGCTCATCTGCATTTTTTGGTATCTTTTTTCTCATTTTCCTCTTGACAATAACCCATATATTCTCTATGGGGTTCAGGTCAGGCGAGTTAGCTGGCCAATCAAGAACACCAAACACCATGGTCCATTTAACCAACTTTTGTGCTTTTGTCAGTGTGAGCCGGTGCCAAATCCTGCTGGAAAATTAAATTAGCATCTCCATAAAGCTTGTCAGCAGTAGGAAGCATGAAGTGCTCTAAAATTTATTGGTAAACGGGTGGAGTGACGTTGGTTTTCAAAAAACACAATGGACCATCACCAGCAGATGACATTGCATCCCAAATCATCACAGACTGTGGGAAACTTAAACACTGGACTTCAGCAACTTGGGCTATGAGCTTCTTCTCCACCCTTCCTCCATACTCTGGGACCTTGGTTTCCAAATGAAATACAAATCTTGCTCTCATTTGAAAAGAGGACTTTGGACTACTGGGCAACAGTTCAGTTCTTCTTCTTAGCCCATGTAAGACACCTCTGACGTTGTCTGTGGTTCAGGAGTGTCTTAACAAGAGGAATACGACAACTGTAGCCAAATTCCTTGACACGTCTGTGTGTGGTGGCTCTTGATGCCTTGACCCCAGCCTCAGTCCATTCCTTGTGAAGTTCACTCAAATTCTTGAATCGATTTTGCTTGACAATCCTCATAAAGGCTGCGGTTCTCGCGTTTGGTCTGTGCATCTTTTTCTTCCACACTTTTTCCTTCCCCTCACCTTTCTGTTAACATGCTTGGATACAGCACTCTGTGAACGGCCAGCTTCTTGGCACTGAAGTTTGTGGCTTACCCTCCTTGTGAAGGGGTTCAATGATTGTCTTCTGGACAACTGTCGGATCGGCAGTCTTCCCCATGATTGTGTAGCCTTTTGAACCAAACTGAGAGACCATTTTGAACTGAGAGACCTATTTGTGTTTTGAGTTGATTAGCTGATTGGCATTTCACCATAATCTAATTTGTTGAGATAGTAAATTGGGTTTTTGTTAAATGTGAGCCAAATCATCACATTTTAAAGAACCAAAGACTTAAACTACTTAAGTCTGTGTGCATTTAATTTATTTGATACACGAGTTTCACAATTTGAGTTGAATTACTGAAATAAATGAACTTTTCCACGACATTCTAATTTATTGAGATGCACCTGTATATTGTGTTTTTGCTTTTTTGTACATTGTCTATTTTGTCTATTTTTATATTATTCTTTTTATTATCTGTGTCCTGTCTTGTCACTGTCATTCTGTTGCACTGTGGAGCTTCTGTCACTAAAACAAATTCCTCGTGTGTGTAAACATACCTGGCAATAAAGCTCATTCTGATTCTGATTATTCGCTTTGTTTTCAACAAGTTGATTTTTTTAATGTAAAAACTTGACATACGTATTACATTTAAATGTAAATGTAAAAATCACAACAAATATTGAAAACACACTGTAATAAGTTGTTATACTACAGTACAACTTTAAGTATCGTTCCTAGACAATGTTGTTTCTAAAAGTTTCTAAAAAAATAAAAACAGTTCAAATGAATTGAATGAGATGAACCAGTTCATGCTTTATTGCAGATGTTACCACCCTTGCGACCCTGATCCCAGACACTATTGATGTGAACAGACACTATTAATTACTTCTTATCTCAGTTTAAATTAGATTTTTGACTTTGTAGATGTTACAAGTCTTTCAACCCTGATCCCAAACACAGCTGAGAGTAAGCAATAACAAGTCCTCCAACAGTAAAAACACAGAGTACGAGATCATTTACATAGCATTGTCACCAACATCTAAAATCTTTAGAGTTGTGTTTAGCAGTTACCATGTTTACTTTTTTGTTCAGTAGTTGCCAGGCAATATTCTTGACCTATTTTTGATTTCTGATATTGTAGATGTTACAAGCTTTTCAAACCTGATCCCAAATTCAGAGAGTACAGTAATGATCAGTCCTTCAACATCTACTCCAATAGCAGAAACAACTAGTAAGTGATCATACAATTCAATTTACATGGTATCTTCACCAACAGTTAAAATCTTCAGCGGTATGTTTAACACTTACCTTGATTTTGTCAAATTCACTAGTTACGAGACAAATTTGCTAGCTTTGAAACCAAGATCCTTAACTGTTAGGCTTGTACTTGTCGGATCAACAAAACCCTTGCTTTTCATAGACTTTATGATCTCTGCAACCCCCAAAACAACTGAGAGGACAACAGCAGTGACAAGTGCTCTGTCACTTACTCCAACAGCAGAAACAAGTAAGTGATTCTACAGACCTCTTCATGTCAGACAGATGTTTCTGTGTGTACTAAATCAGGCTCTGGTTTATGTTATTGTTTTTGTTATATTATTATTTTTAACACTATTGTTCATATTCATATTGCTTGTAATGTAAATTAGTTTTTAAAATGGTAGCTAATTCCACACAACAAAATGCACTTTTATCTCCAAATGATTTTATGATGCAAAATTAATGTAAACACAGTCAGAAAAACACCAACAATGCTGAGAAAAAGAGAAAAATCCCTCACTGCCCTTGTCAGGAAAAGTTTCACATATTTAAAGCTTTCTTAAACACTGAAAAAAACTGTGTTTATTGTTGTAATATGATTCTGTGTTCCCCTTTACTGTGTGTTTTGACGCTAGTTAGTTAACAATTATTTACATATAATAGTTTTGAAACATTATTTGTAATTATTTTTTTCAAAGGTACATAAGAATTGTACAAGTAATTTAATAAAAATGTACAAACCAATGTGTTGTTTAAAAAGGATTTAGTACATAGTAAATTCATTAATTTATAAGAAAAATGTTGATCAAGAATTGAATTGAATTCTGAGATTCAGATCAGGATTCCCAGAATTGTCAGATCGGATTGTGAGGTGCCTAAATATTTACACATTTATGACATGTACTGTAACACAATAGCATAAACACTGTAATGAGTCAATGAAATCTGTAAAATGTTTTATTGCAACTGCAAAATCTGTTAAAACTACAAAATGTAAAACATCAACAGATTCTCATTTTGTAAAAGTATACTGTTTACACAATGTTTAGCACATGCAGATTGTTTCTTATATTTATAATCATATATATATCTATATATAATATATCTATATATAGATATATATCATTATCTTAGGGGTACTGTACACAGAAGTCACGTTCCGTTACGGTACCTGGTTTTGGGTCAAGGTTCAATACGAGTTCGGGTACAAAACAGGCCCATTTATTTTTTTATTTTCATTTAATTTGAACGACATTAGTGCTACATACATGTAGCAAAGAGCAGTGGTGGTTTTGTGACTTATGACATACATGTACCATTACCAAACCCCCTACTATATATCTATATTACAGTATATCTAATCGTATAGGATTTTTAAATACTTTATTTGAAATTACTGGGGAAAATAAGATTGGTCATAAACTAAAATTATTTCATTTCAATACCTTTGTTGTTGACAGAGGTCAAACGTTTTCTGTAATTCTTCACAAGGTTTTCACACACTGTTGCTGGTATTTTTGCCCATTCCTCCATGCAGATCTCCTCTAGAGCATTAATGTTTGGGGCTGTCGCTGGGCAACACGGATTTTCAACTCCCTCCAAAGATTGTCTATGGGGTTGAGATCTGGAGCTGGCTAGGCCACTCCAGGACCTTGAAATGCTTCTTACGAAGCCACTCCTTTGTTGCCCGGGTGGTGTGTTTGGGATCATTTTCATGCTGAAAGACCCAGCCACATTTTCATCTTCAATGCCCTTGCTGATGGTAGGAGGTTTTCACTCAAAATCTCACGGTACATGGCTCCATTCATTCTTTCGTTTATACGGATCAGTTGTTCTGGTCCCTTTGCAGAAAAACAGCCCGAAAGCATGATGTTTTCACCCCCATGCTTCACAGTAGGTATGTTGTTCTTTGGATGCAACTCAGCATTCTTTCTTTTCCCCCCCTCCTCCAACACGACAAGTTGAGTTTTTTTGAGTTTTTTTCAAAAAGTTCTATTTTGGTTTCATCTGACCATAATGACATTCTCCCAATCCTCTTCTGGAACATCCAAATTCTCTCTAGCAAACTTCAGACGGGCCTGGCACTGTACTTGGTCTTAAAAGAAGGGGAAACACGTCTGGCACTGCAGGATTTGAGTCCCTGGTTACTGATGGTAGCCTTTGTTACTTTGGTCCCAGCTCTCTGCAGGTCATTCCCCCCGTGTGGTTCTGGGATTTTTGCTCACAGTTCTTGTGATCTTTTTGACCCCACGGGGTGATATCGTGCGTGGAGCCCAACGAGGAGATTTCAGTGGTCTTGTATGTCTTCCATTTTCTAATAATTGCTCCCACAGTTGATTTCTTCTCACCAAGCTGCTTACCTATTGCAGATTTAGTCTTCCCAGCCTGTTGCAGGTCTACAATTTTGTTTCTGGTGCCTTTGACAGCTCTTTGGTCTTGGCCATGGTGGAGTTTTGGAGTGTGACTGTTTGAGGTTGTGGACAGGTGTCTTTTTATACTGATAACGAGTTCAAACAGATGCCATTAATACAGGTAACCAGTGGAGGACAGAGGAGCCTCTTAAAGAAGAAGTTACAGGTCTGTGAGAGCCAGAAATCTTGCTTGTTTGTAGGTGACCAAATACTTATTTTACAGAGGAACTTACCAATTAATTCTTTAAAAATCCTAAAATTTGATTTTCTTTCGTCCCTGGATTTTTTTTTCGTTTTCTCATTGTCCTCTCATAAGTGAGTATCCGCTATGTCGGAAAATTACAGCCCCTCTCTCATCTTTTTAAAGAGTGGAGACTTGCCCTTGTGGCTGACTAAATACTTTTTTGCCCCACTGTATATATACACACACATATATATGGTATGTTCACTTATTTTAATGGAAAAATAGATCCTCTATCCTTAGGTCAATCTACCACAACAAAACCACCTCCAACAACAGAGCTAATAACAAAAGCAACAACAGTGCCACCAACGGCATCATCACCTCCACCAACAAAGCCACCAACAGCGACACCAGCAACAACAACAGCGACACCAGCAACAACGACGGCACCAACAGCAACACCAGCAACAGCGATGGCACCAGCAACAACAACACTGGCACCACCAACAACAACACTGGCACCAGCAACAACGACACTGGCACCACCAACAACAACAGCGACACCAGCAACAACGACGGCACCAACAACAACAACACTGGCACCAACAACAACACTGGCACCAACAACAATGGCGACACCAACAACAACAACACTGGCACCAACAACAATGCCAAAACCAGTAACAACACAGAAACCAACAACAACAACAACGCCAGAACCAGCAACTATGCCAAAAACAGTAACAACATGGAAACCAACAACAATGCCGAAACCAGCAACAACTCCAAAAACAGTAAAAACACCGAAACCAGCAAAAATGCCAAAAACAGTAAGATCACGGAAACCAACAACAACGCCGAAACCAGCAACAATGGCAAAAACAGTAACAACACGGAAACCAGCAACAACACCAAAAACAGTAACAACACGGAAACCATCAACAACGCCGAAACCGGTAACAACACGGAAACCAGCAACAACGGCAAAAATAGTAACAACACAGAAACCAGCAACAACACCGATACCAGTAATAACAACAAAGCCACCAACAGCAAGACCGGTAACAACAATACCAACAACACCAGAGCCTGCTAAGTACCTATTACAATACTTTTAATGTAAATTTTGGAAGACTGCAACTAAAATAAATCTAAAGACAAAGATGTTTACCTCATAATGAATGTTATAAACATATTTATAATGCCTAATAACTAATTGGATGGTGAACAGACATTTTAAATTTAATTCTGATTGATTTAATAAACATTTTTACATTCAGTTGTCTGTGAATCTTTACATAGAAGCATTACATAAGACATATTCTCTGGCAGAAAACTATGTGCATTAATAACCTGAAAATTACTTTAACAACTGGACTTGGTAAAAAAATGTCCAGAAATTTTGTATGCAATATCTTTGACAATAATACTGAGCAGATAATAGGACAATATATTGAAAAAAGATTCTGCCATCATCTAGTCACTTTTTAGCAGTTATATCGTTGAGATCAATATGGACAACCCAGCCAATAAAGTTGCATGTTTTATCCATTAGTTCATTTAGGCATACATGAATATATGAGCATCATGCTTTGATCCGCTCTAAAATTAGCTTGTGTTGAGAAAGCAATCTGACCCAACCGACCAACAAACCAAGGTGTATTATAATTCAGAATGACAAATGTGTTATGTAAAATGCAGCAGTGTCTAATTGTTTGGGTGGGTACATTATCATTGCAGTTGAAAACCAAAGAGTATACTCTAAAATGCCATTGCTCTTCTCTGAAACAGCTGCATTGCAAGAATGCTGTCCTAATGAAGCTTTGAGCCCTGCTCTCACTGATAAATGTATTTCAGCCATGAAAACGCACAGAGTAGTTTGTAACACACATTTTATTAATGAACAGTATTAATGTAAATAGATTTGGTTTTGGCAGACTAGATCTGCTTGGCTGCTGCTGCTGTGAATGTGGAGCGAATATGCTAAGCCAAAAGAAATACAGAGAAGAAAACTTGCCGATGTTGCTGCTGTGGCAGAGCAAAGTACGAACCCCTCTACTGAACCCCAAGAGTGTATCATAGTAAAACATGCTGCTGCAAGACAAAGGACAACCACGCAGTACATCTAGACAGCTGGTGCTGGGGAAGAGAGGGACTGTAGACTTAGCGTGCAGACTGAGCTCTATCTAGTCGGACAGGAAAATAAATGATTGATTGGCTGCAGAACTACTGAAGAGACAACCAATTGGTGGCTTTTTAAAGATTTTTTTAACACACACACACACACACACACACACACACACACACAGGTATTCATATCATTATGCAGACATTCCATAGACGTAATGGTTTTTATACTGTACAATTTTTATTTTCTATCCCTTTACCCTAACCCTACCCCTCACACAAAACATTCTGCATTTTTAGTTCTTCAAAAAACTTAATTCTGTATGATTTATAAATCTTTTCATGCTTATAAAATCTGATTGTATCTATATGTTCTTATTGTATTTTTTTCTCTATTTCACTTCAGTAAATCGTCAGATCTCACTGGCAATAGACGAGACTTACGATGCAAGCCTGAATAACCAAAACAATGACATATTCAAGAAATACAAAGCAGATATTGAGGAGGCAAAAAGTGTCAAGTAAAATCATCTTGTACCTTATGCAATTTGAATGATATATAATCAATGTTTTTGTTAGGGTACTAATTCAGCCATGTAGTAAAATTCTCATGTATTTTACTTGAAAACTATTTAAGTCAAAACTGTAAATAAGTGGATGAATGTAAAGAGAAAAGTGCTTTACATTTAAAAAATATAACGGTAACTTTATTGTGATAACCCAATATTAAAAGCAGTTTAAAAAATATATAATAATAATTCTGACACAGCTTTGTCTCATGTATCCGATCCGTAACAGCTACAAGAATGTAAAAGGTTTCCTTTCTGCTACTGTCACTGGTTTTAGGATATTTTTTCTCCCTAAAATTTCTGCTTGGATATGGTCATTATATGATTTTTTGTTCAAATGCATTTGTTTTTGTGTTTGAGCAGGCCTGGAAGTGTGATTGTAGAATTCAGTATTACATCATCTGAGGAGATAAGGACTTCTGGAGAGATAAGCCAAGCAGTTTACACCAACATGAAAGCCCTCAATTTCAGTGTTGATCCACTTTCAGTCATGAAAACTGGTAAAAGAAAATGCTGTACTTTTCTTCAGAACAAATATGCAAAATTATGTCAGATATGCAAGAGACAATAGAGCTGCAACATCTTCGTAGAGCTGCAACATCCACATCTGTCTGTATGTTCCAGATAAGAAAGACATGCGGAAAAGAGACACTGTGTTTCCTGAACAAAATATGACACTCTCCTGCCCTGCCATCAACCACCTTGGAAATATAGACTGAAGATTTCAAGGAGAAAAAATACAGCCAAGCAGTCTTTATACGTATTTTCACAACAGGCCATCTTAACCTCACAGTAAAGAGTGGTAACATCAGTAATAATGGTGAGTCTTTGCACCCATGGCAGATCAAAGTCACTGAAAGATCTTGTATATTGTCTCATTTGTGCTAGATAAACATCTGTATGTAGACTTCGACAAACCAACAGCATAAAAATAAAAAAATCTGTGACACCTCCATAAAGATCATTATGAATTTGCAATTCTGCAAATACATCAAATATATGCATATAGTTGTGCCAATGTATCTATTTAAAAAATTTATTCATTTTCCAAAACTTGTATAAAGTTAGTGCTATTCTAAGTTAGTGAAATGTTTGAAGTCCTACATGAATTGAATGTGACATAAAACCTATAAATATACCTAAATGCAATGTTTATGTATGATTACATTTTAAATGTATTTTGTTTATATGTTTTATTACTTTGTAGAAGCTAAGGCTGCAATAACTAATAGGTCAAATCAATAATGAAAATAATCGACGATTAATTTGATGATCAATTAATCATTTCTGTGCACTGTGCATAGAAAACATCCATCAGTCACTTCACTTTGCAGTAAATAATGCATTTCCATGGACAAAACACATGTGAAATATAATGGAGGACACAGAGTGAGTTCCTGTGGGAACCAAGTTGTCCTAATTAGAAGAATGCTTTATATTAATCACTTCAAACAAAAACATTTTGATGCAGCTTGCCTTGTCAAGTGCTTTGACAGATATGTGTGCTGTTTAATGCATTTAAGACGTTTTTTTCTCATTTAATAACTTATACTTTATGGTTGTATCCTTATCTGCATATTTTAGACATACAGTGGGGCAAAAAAGTATTTAGTCAGCCACCAATTGTGCAAGTTCTCCCACTTAAAAAGATGAGAGAGGCCTGTAATTTTCATAATAGGTATACTTCAACTATGAGAGACAAAATGAGGGGGGAAAAAAAATCCAGAAAATCACATTGTAAGTTTTTTTTAAAGAATTAATTGGTAAATTCCTCTTTAAAATAAGTATTTGGTCACCTACAAACAAGCAAGATTTCTGGCTCTCACAGACCTGTAACTTCTTCTTTAAGAGGCTCCTCTGTCCTCCACTCGTTACCTGTATTAATGGCATCTGTTTGAACTCATTATCAGTATAAAAGACACCTGTCCAAAACCTCAAACAGTCACACTCCAAACTCCACCATGGCAAAGACCAACGAGCTGTCAAAGGACACCAGAAACAAAAATGTAGACCTGCACCAGGCTGGGAAGAATCTGCAATAGGTAAGCAGCTTGGTGTGAAAAAAAAAAACTGTGGGAGCAATTATTAGAAAATGGAAAGACATACAAGACCACTGATAATCTCCCTCGATCTGGGGCTCCACGAAAGATCTCACCCCGTGGGGTCAAAATGATCACAAGAACTGTGAGCAAAAATCACAGAACCACACAGGGGGACCTAGTGAAAGACCTGCAGAGAGCTGGGACCAAAGTAACAAAGGCTACCATCTGTAACACACTGCGCCGACAGGGACTCAAATTCTGCAGTGCCAGACGTGTCCCCTTGCTTAAGTCAGTACATGTCCAGGCCCGTCTGATGTTTGCTAGAGAGCATTTGGATGATCAGAAGAGGATTGGGAGAATGTCATAATATCAGATGAAACCAAAATAGAACTTTTAGGTAAAAACTCAACTTGTCGTGTTTGAAGGAGAAAGAATGCGGAGTTGCATCCAAGGAACACCATATATACTGTGAAGCATGGGGGTGGAAACATCATTCTTTGGGGCTGTTTTTCTGCAAAGGGGCCAGGAAGACTGATCCGTTTAAACGAAAGAATGAATGGGGCCATGGATCGTGAGATTTTGAGTGAAAACCTCCTTCCATCAGCAAGGGCATTGAAGATGACAATGATCCCAAACACACCGCCCGGGGCAACGAAGGAGTGGCTTCGTAAGGAAGCATTTCAAGGTCCTGGAGTGGCTAGCCAGTCTCCAGATCTCAACCCCATAGAAAATCTTTGGAGGGAGTTGAAAAATCCCCCCCCTCCCCACAGTGTTGCCCCCCCCAGCGACAGCCCCAAACATTACTGCTCTAGAGGAGATCTGCATGGAGGAATGGGCAAAAATACCAGCAACAGTGTGTGAAAACCTTGTGAAGACTTACAGAAAACGTTTGACCTCTGTCATTGCCAACAAAGGGTATATAACAAAGTATTGAGATGAAATTTTGTTATTGACCAAATACTTATTTTCCACCAGAATTTGCAAATAAATTCTTTAAAATCCTACAATGTGATTTTCTGGAATTTTTTTTCTCTCATTTTGTCTATCATATTTGAGGTATACCTATGATGAAAATGACAGGCCTCTCTCATCTTTTTAAGTGGGAGAACTTGCACAATTGGTGGCTGACTAAATACTTTTTTTCCCCACTGTATAGTCACGTGATTATTTCCATTTTGCAGAAAGGCTCATCCCGACAGCAGTTGAGTCTCCGATATTTCTAATAGTCTCTAATATTTCAATAATTTAATGACATTTTCACATTTTCATGGTTCTCTGATGTTGGTTAATGGTCACGTGACATTCGAGTAAACGGATAAAAAATCGAATCCCTTTTTGAGTAGGTGTTTTATTTTGATATTGAACTGCAAATATGACTTTCATTTCATATGAAAATGTTTCATATTGCTACTGTTGAGATATCCAAACACAGACTCGGCTGCTAACGGAAATAGTCACTTTTTCACACTTGGTTCACTCTTTACAAGAAACAATCAACACTACAAGTTATACTATAAATATTTATGTATTTTTTTACTTTCAAATGATGTTTTTAACAAATCCTCAAGTTTTTATTTTAGTGAATTACTGTCCACAAAAATGTTGTAAATGTAAATGAACACAGTGAATGACACAGTATGGCACAGTCTGAAAAATAATCAACAAAATAATAGATTAACGAAATGATTGTTAGTCAGCCCTACTAGAAACTATGAATAAAAAAAAAATATTATGAAGTTATGTATGTTTGTACAATGCAAGCACAGGGCCACATATTACCTAGGACAGAATTTACTATATTAAGCCATATCCTAGTATGCAAGTGCCTAGTAACAAGACATACAAATGTGAAAATAAGGAGTTTGCGCTCAACTGCTGTGTGCATTCTAGTGGGTGCCGGTCAAAAAAAAGCAGCAGTAAGTGTTTTTTAGAAATGCAAAATAGTAATTTTTAAATTCTATAAATCGAGTCTTGAAACAGCAATATGACAGTTGTTTTGAAGTATGTCAGTAGCCACATCTGTGATGTATTTTGTCTGCATCTTGTATTTCCAGAAATTGATTCACTCAGATGTAAAACAGACCAGTTTAATATCACAACTGAAAGTTCATGTGCTAAAACTATCATATACACCTGCAAACTGGTCAACGAAGATCTACTTGGGTTTTCATATAGCTCAAGGGCTGTGTTTCCCAAACTATACACCAACTCCCAAACAGTAAGTTCAAATTCCGTTTTTACCTTAGTGGTCCCTGTTTTCATTACTGGTTCATTCCCCACACAATGTCAACTCTGGACCATCATGTTATCAAACTCAAATATATAAAATATTATGTTTTTAAAACCAGTTAGTACTATTTACATTATTTTCTCTCATTTTGTCATAGCTGTCACATGCTACAATGACATATATGGTTTTGGAGAAGTTGGTGGCAAGGCTGTAGGAGACTGTGAGAAAGAAAAAGTTGGCTTCAGAGAAGGAAAGTGTGCTTCTGATGGCTCTTGGGTAACTGTGAAGGACGCCTGTGTGCTTCGTGTCATTTATCAACTGGAACAGGAATCGCAGGTTTGCTTTTCAGTTTTATTGCCTTTCCTGTTGCTTATAACGCATAAGATTGCCCATGCAACACAATACCACTTATTTGGTGTAAATTTTTCGAGAAACACATACAGCTGTTAATTTTTGTAGATACTTATGTTGTATGTTGAATAGATCTGTAAGGTGATATAGGGGAAGTGTTAATGACTTATTAATGAATTATTACTCATTCCAAGATTTTGTCAAAGACAAAATACAAACAGCAAAAAAAAAAAAAATCTGCTGATCTTTGTTTATTTGTTTCACTTTTCAGGGTTTAGATGCTGAAACATTAACACATTTTGTGGATAAAGTGAACAATGCCACCAAAGACAATGAAGGAGCAATAGTTAAATCTGAAGCTACGGTTTTAGCAATGATGGAAATACTTAACAATCTTGCAGATGTCACTCAAACTGTTATGCTGGATGTGATAACGGTAAGTAAAAATTTAGATTAGATTACATCCACAACTGCTCGCTGTTAGAGTTGAATTGCCGTAGTATTATGTAGACTGTACACACAAGTTGACTTGAGTTTTTAGTGGCAGTGTCTATGAATCTTTATATTCTTTTTTTTTTTTTCATCCCTTCAAGTTAAGAAACTGCAATAGTATCATCTAAGTGTGATGCCTCTTAACATCTCACATCATTTTTCTTACAGAATTTCCTTAGTATAGTGGATGTCATTTCATCAGAGACAGTGAAACCTGTATGGGAACAGCTAAATTCAAATGGCGAAAGACAAGGCAACAGCTCTCAACTCCTGAATGCCATTGAAAGTGTTATAAAAGCGACATCAGACACCAATTTCAACATAACCAGTCCAACCGACTCATTCCTGTTCAAAAAAGTAATAAAATCCGAAGACTTCAGGGAAGTATTGTACAGCTGAAATAAACATCCCGGGTATTGCGTCCAGTCACATAAACGTTACAATCACAGCTGTGGCCTTCTCCTCCCTGGGCAAAG
Source organism: Sinocyclocheilus anophthalmus (assembly GCA_018155175.1). Lineage (NCBI taxonomy): Eukaryota > Metazoa > Chordata > Actinopteri > Cypriniformes > Cyprinidae > Sinocyclocheilus > Sinocyclocheilus anophthalmus. The sequence goes on from JADLZN010003097.1 coordinate 612,097, forward strand.
TTATGCCTGCAAGAAATCATACCGATGACCTAAACACAACTGAAAATGTCATCAACGGACTTATTGTTGTAGTGAATACAAGCATATATCAACAACATACAGCTGAACTTTGAAAAACTCCGAAATTTTAGAAATTCAGTTACTCTAAATAATAATTCAGTAAACCTATGGAACCCCCAATGTGTTTTCTGTGAATTCAACATTTTTAATAGAACTGGAGGATGGGATTCAACAGGATGTGAGGTCATACAAGTAAACGGCAATGTCACATGTCACTGTAATCACACCACTTCGTTTTCAATATTGATGTCCCCTTTTGCTCCTGAAGATCTTGCTTTGTCTGTCATTACGTATGCTGGTGTTGCTATTTCGCTAGCCAGCTTGGTTGTGTGTCTGATCATCTAAATTATCATCTGGAAGGAAGTATCTAGAAACTCTACATCACATGTTCGCCATGCATCTTTAGTCAATATTGTTCTTTCTCTCCTGATCTCTGACATATGCTTCATTATCAGTGCTGCTATCGTAAATCCCGGAACGGACTATACTAACTCATGTAGCACTGCAGTGTTTTTCACCCACTTCTTCTACCTGTCGCTGTTCTTCTGGATGCTGGTCTCAGCTGTTCTGCTCCTCTACCGCACCACCAGTGTTGGGAAGGTTACTTTGGAAATGTAATAGATTACAGATTACAAGTTGCCCTACTTAAAATGTAATAAGTAGTGTAACTTTTCAATTACTTTATTAAAGTAATGTAACTGATTACATTTGATTACTTTTCTAAATTTTTAATGTTTTCAACTGTTTATCATTTTTAAACATGTAAACTAGGCAGGTTAAACCTTACAGTAGTACTCAACACTGATTACTGTCACACTTTCGAAATTCTTCACTTGAATTTAGATTGTATTTCAATTTTAAAGTAGACATTGGATGCAAAATTCACTTTTACATGGTGTTTGCATATAAATGTATCTTAGCCGTGTGTGGACACAACCACCCTACAATGATAACAGCCATTCACAACAGGACCGCCCGACCTTTTTTTTTTTTTTTAAATCCCCCAAAATCCTAAACAGTCTCAATTATCAAGCCGTTTTGATTTTCAAGGATAGATCAGTAACTATTGTTCGTGATCCAGCTGAACCTCCAGAAGAATTAAGTTTGACACTTTATATTTTTTTATGATTATTTGCAAATCTCATTTGCTCTTCCACGAAGAAAGGGGCGGGTGAGCAGAGCTCATTAGCATTTAATGAGACCCAAAATGGGTCGTGTGACCGAGCAAGGTAAAAAGGGTGTTGTTTTACACGACCACTGAGGAATTTTAACCAAAGTATGTGGCTGACCATTCATGAAGACCCTAAAGAATCATATTAAATTGTGGAAGATCAATGTCCCCTTTGAAGCACAGCCACCACAAAATCAGACTTACTTTGAAATCATTCTGAGGTTAAATCCAGATTTAAAACCATAACAAGAAATAATTTATTAGCTATTATACCGTTTTTTAAATTAAATCTTTACATAGCTATGACAGTAAACACTGGAATCTAACAATGCCTTGGAAAAAAAACAGTTAATCCTAAAAAATAAAGCATATACATAAACCATATGAAAGAAAATGTTCCCATTCAGTCAGTCACGTTCTACGTTACGTCAGTGACTGACGAATTGGGATCTCGCCCGAGAGCCCAATCACCTTCGAGTGTTAACTAAAGCCAATGACAGTTGGCGTGCGTGTTTCACCATGCGCACCCCGTCCCGCAGCGCGGGTATAAAAGGAGAGCGTGTGCAAACGCACATCAGCTTTTCGCTTCGGAGCCCGAGCCTTCTACAGGACGAATCTCTGCGAGTGTTCGAGAGAAACAGCTGGCGTTGGTGTGACGGCGTATCAGCGGGGGTTGCCATCCAGGCTGCTGAAACCTCAGTGGGCTGCAGCTTCCATTCTGTGGTCTTGCCGCGACCTCCCCTGGGCACTTCAGCGCTCTCTCTAAAAGAGTATTTTCCAAAAATTCTAAAAGAGCTATTTCTAAAAGAGCTTCACGAGCGACGGGTGTCTTTTTAAAGATGGCTTCCAGCTCGTGCGTTTCTGGATGTGGTCACTTCCTGGCTTCTTCTGATGGTCATGATCGCTGTATCTCTTGCAACACGCTGAGGCAGCGCTCATAGATGAGTCATGTTCTCAGTGTGGGTACATGACCATCGCGACGTTGCGGTCTAGATACCTCCTCATTAAACTGGGGGGTATCCCCCTTGCCATGCCCCGCTCTAGCTCCTCTGGTTCTCGGAGGGCTACTTCGGTTCATGGTCAGGGAGACCTGAGGGTTACGGTGAGAGCTTCCCTGTCGAGTACGTCTCCGCGGGCCTCTCATTCCTCAAGCATGTCGCACCACCTGGTGCTTCCGGACGTGTGTGCTGGGTCCTCGGACAGGGCGGGTCCAGCATCTTGTGCGGGGCACAGGCAGAGGACAAGATGTCGATCGCTGCATCGGAGGGCGAGCTAGGCTCTGGAGATGAGGATTCGGCTGCGCTGCCACCGTCAGGGAGAGTGGCGTTGCCCGAGTCAGATCCAGAGCTGACCGCTATGCTTTCCCGGGCCGCTTAGAGCGTCGGGCTGCACTGGAGGCCTTCGCCTTCTCCCGAACGCTCGAGGCTGGGTGATTGGTTCCGGGGGGCGCAGGCCGGGCGTCGGCAGCCGCCTCCGGTTCCATTCTTCCCGGAAGTGCATGAGGAGGTTACTAAGTCTTGGAAGGCACCTTTTTCTGCCCGAAACAGACTTGTTGCCTCCTCCGTCCTCACCACCCTCGACGGGGGGGTGGCCCAAGGGTATGTGGACATCCCTCCGGTCGAGCGCGCGATTGCCATGCAGCTCTGCCCGCAAAGCGCCGCCGCCTGGAGAGGTAGTCCATGCCTTCCGTCCAGGGCCTGTAAGTTCTCGTCTGCTCTGACGGCTAAGGCTTAAGGTGCTGCTGGACAGGCCACTTCCGCCCTGCACTCCATGGCTCTCCTGCAAGTCCACCAGGCCAAGGCGTTGAAGCAGTTGCACGAGGGTGGTGCTGACTCAGGTGTGCTGCAGGAACTGCGCACGGCGACGGACCTCGTGCTTAGGGCGACGAAAGTCATGGCGCGGGCCCTGGGTCAGACGATGTCCACATTGGTGGTCCAGGAGCGCCACCTATGGCTGACCTTGGCGGATATGAGGGAGGCCGACAAGCATCGCTTCCTGGACTCCCCGATCTCCCAGGCTGGCCTATTCGGCGAAGTGGTGGAGGGCTTTGCCCAACAGTTCTCCGCCGCGCAGAAGCAGACGGAGGCGTTTTTCGACACATCCTGCCCCGGCTGTCTGCTGCTGTCCGCACCCCACCGCCCGCTGCAGCCCCTCTGTCTGCTCGTCGCCGAGGGCGCCCTCCTGTGGCCTCCACCTCCGCTCCGGCGTGGCCTCAACAGCAGCCTTCTCAACGGCCTCAGCGTGGAGCTGGCCGCAGGAAACCGGAAACCGGCGCAGCCCGCCTCCGCCCTGCCAAGCCGGTGAAGCGCCAGAGCAGGCGGCGTCCCTGAGACGGGCGCCCCGGAGCTCTTGGATCCTGCTCTTCAGGAGATGGTGGCCGCACCACTCCTTCCCCCGGAGGAGGGCCGGGTGGAGAATCTTATGTTCCCGTTTGTTTTTGTTCCGCCACTGGCTACCCAGCCAGTGGTGCCCAAAACCTTAACAGAAGAGCGGGTTCCTTTTTCTCCTGGTTCCAAGAGGGTGAGGATGGCAGTGCGTGAGACCCAGTCTCCACACAGCCGGCCTCCTCTCCCTTTGCTAATGGGCAGCAGGGTTCGGTTCAAGGACGTTATGCCTCCTCACGAGCCCCCTGCCCATCCGTGGAGCCAGGTGAGTGGCGCGCCGCGCACTCAGACCACATCCTGGGACGCGCGGCCTCCCGGGTTGGTTCCCTGTGTTCCACTTCGCTGCCCCATTGCGGGTACGTCGGTGGTCTCCCTGGTTCCGCTAGTTCGGTCACTGTGGGCCTGTTTAGCGCTCCCCAGGCCGTCTCGCTGGTTCATGAGAACCATCAGACTCGGCTACTCGATTCAATTCGCCCGGCGCCCTCCCAAGTTCAGGGCATTCGGTTCACCTCTGTGCCGGACAAGGATGCTCTTGTCTTGCGTGCAGAGATCGCGGTCCTTCTAGCGAAGGACGCGATACAGCCGGTCCCTCCAGCCGAGATTAGGTTCGGGTTTCTACAGCCCATACTTCATCGTTTGTTAAAGATATGCTCTTTACTGTACACTGTAACATAGTTAAGAAAAATTTGTCAACATGAAATGCTGATCGCAGCTCAGTTTACTTCAGAAATCTGATGTATTTCTCAGTGAAACAGGATATCTGATGAGAAAAGAAATGATTTTATCCATCGAGAATTGTTTGGATCATTAAAAGTGTCCATTTCCGAACGTTGTGGTTTGTAAGAAGCACTAGATGTTGACGACCCAAAAAAAAAAAAAAAAAAAAAAAACGATGTTGCACTTGATAAAAAATATTATATTTATTATTTGGAATCATTGCATTTTCCACTCCAATGTAAAATTAAGTCTGATTAAATTAAAGGGGTCATATGCTTTTTTAAAAGATCATTATTTTGTGTATTTGGTGTATCGCGAGCTTCATCTTTCAAAATAAAATGTAAAGACAGTAAATAATGCATTAGTTTTTACCATCAGTTCAAGCCCGAAAGGGAAACAGAGTCGTGTGACAGACACAGTGATGAATATGTGTGTTTGCAGTACACAAGCCACAGTTAAGACAGCTGACTCCACCTTCTTTCTTTCGCGCACATTTGCACACAGCATTATGCAAATATTTCCACATAGTGACGTAGATATGCGTGGCGTGGGGGGTGTTTTTTTTAGAACAAGCCGTTTTAGGGGGGCGTGGCAGAGTTTTAACTTTGATAAAAGAATATCTCTTTGGTTTTGAAACTTTAGTCTTTGCAACTTCAGGGATATAATCTATGCACAATCAGCTTGTAACACAAAAGAGAAAGGAAAACTTGAAATCACTCATATGACCCCTTTAATGATGGGTACCAATGGGAGTATTCTCTACCGTGTGAAGTCTAGAATTGTCCAGTAGACACACAGATTCTCTGTTGGTGTTTCACCAAAATATACTTGTGCGCAAACATCCGCCCACATCGATCACAACCAAAAGGCTTCTCACGTGTGTGGATCCTCATATGTGTTTTGAGGTTTGAAGACTGGTTGAACATTTTCCCACAAAGGTTGCAACCATAAGGCTTTTCACCTGTGTGAACAGTCACATGTTTTTTGAGGTTACTTTGATCTGCGAACTGCTTGCCACAGTGCACGCATCTGAAAGGTTTTTCTCCTCTGTGGATGCTACGGTGTCTTTTGAGACTAGACGCCTGACTAAATCGCTTACCGCAGAGTGTACAGTGGTGAAGCCTCTCCCTGTTATGAAGTTTTTGATGCAAGAGGAAAGTGCTGGGTTGAGAGAACGCTTTTCCACAATGTTTACATATGAACTTGTCTTTCCTTTGCATCTGAGGAGAGTCTGACTGTTTGAAAGAAAAGCTCGGTGTGAAACGGGACCGCTCGGATTGAGAAATGTTGTTACCTTCATCGCTGTGTGTTAAATGGCCTTCCATATCAGGCATAGACAAGCCATTAGAGTCCATTGGAGTTGCATAGGAACACATGAGATCTGCGCTTCTTCTGTACATCAAGTACTGATTCACAGAAGGTCCTCTGTTGCATTCAGATTCAGCATAGGAGGGATGATTTGTTGTTTTGTCAAATCTCCTGGAAACCCATGAAGGATGGGAAGGGACAGGCTGCAGGTTAGTCATCACAACGTCTCTCCATTCTGGTTTCACCTATTTGGAAATATAACATGCTTAAATGGAAACTAGTAAGCAAGAAAAAAAGAGCAAACACTGCATTTAGTAATTATGTCACTCACAACAAGAATTTTCTAGTTACTATTTAGTAAATGTGTTTCTTCACCTATATCATTAATTTCTGGGGTTTCATCCTCAAGTAGATCAGGTCGCATTCCATTGGACTGCCAGAGGAACAAATCATGTTAAGAGCAATTTTAGCAGAAACAAAATTGTCTGTAGTCAGGTGTACTATATCTGTACCATGAAATATGAATACTAAACTTGTTGGTAACAATTTACAATAAGGTCTCATTAGTTAATGCATGAAGTAAAATTAACTAACAATGAGTAATATATTTGTTGCAGTATTTATTAATCTTTATTGATGGTAGTTAATAAAAAACTGTTCATGTTAGCTGTCTATTAAATAATATTGGTATACACTGAAAAAAGACTTCAAACTATTTTTTCGCTAGTCAATTTCATAAATAATTACAAAAAAAGACAAGTATTGAAATAAACATACGCCAATAATCTTTATTTACAATTACAAATTTTTTTTTACTTTTGACTTTAATAATGTATTAGTAAATATTTAA
>JADLZN010003097.1:620526-659170 GCA_018155175.1 Sinocyclocheilus anophthalmus
TGGTCCCCATTAACTTACATAGTATCTTTTTCCATACTATTGAAGTTAATGGGGACCAGCATTGTTCAAAATATCTTCTTCTGTAGATATTTGTCAAGAACGGAGGCTTCAACAGGACATAGGAAGCCTAACTATGTCCTTATTGAGGCCAGCATCCAAGAAGGCTCACAGAGAGCCTAACATTCAGAGCCAACTGGCCCGCGAAGCTCTGCAGAGTGGAGGCCTAAATACAACACCTTTCAAATGAGAGGCAGCCTAGCAACACTCCATACTACCTACAGCGCCGGAACTTAGGAGGGAGGCTGATGACTCTCTAAAAGAGGAAGGAGGCATAAAACTAAACCCATGTGTCGGGACATTTTTAAGGAGGCTTACAGAGAGCCTACAACTCCAGGATGGCTGTCCCTAGCTGAGCTCTAGGAGCGGAGGCCTCAACATGACGACTCTCTAAAAATGAGAGGAGGCCTAACTACACCCCACGTTCGGGACATCATGTAAGGAGGCTCACAGAGAGCCTACAACCTGCAAAATGATGTCCTAGCGGAGCTCTGACAAGCAGAGGCCTCAATAAAAATAACTCTCTGTATGGCGAGAGAAGGCCTGACGACAATCACAGTGGCCAAGGAGGCTCAAAGAGAGCCAAACAACTTAGCAAGCTGCCTAGCTGAGCACTAGGAGCGGAGGTGTCAGTATAACGACTCTCTAAATTGAGAGGAGACCTAGCTACACCCCACATTCAGGACATCTTGCAGAGAGGCTCACAGAGAGCCTACAACACTTACAAAGGCAGTAACTGATGAGACTCACAGAGAGCCTACTATTCAGTAAACTGTCAAAAATAGATGATGACGGTTTTACAACTAGCCTCTAATGATGAGTCATCAGTAAGGCAGATGATGGAAAGAAACATACTGCAAAGGAGGCAGATGTTAATTACTTCCCTGAGATCTTTCCTTCTCCCTCTAGCTTCACGCCTCCTCCATGCTCTACCCTTCGAAGGAGGGGCAGCGTGAGAAGCTGTGTTTGCCTTCTGGTCTCGCTTCCAGTCCTCAGACTTGGACGGGCCAACCCCCTTCATGGCTTGAGGCTTGGACCTGGGTCGCTATGCTATAAAGTTTTTAAAAGCCACAGAGTGTGCCTTCGCCTCCCGGAACTTCCCAACCACCATCTTGACGGATGTATCGAAAAGCTCGGAAGGTTAAACTGGCGCATCGAGGAGAAAGTTTTTCCCCTTCTCCCCTCTGTCCACCAGGTTTACCCAAAGATGTCTCTCCGTAGCCACCATGACCACCATGGATTGACTGATCACAGCGGCCAGTTTGTTTTGTGGCACGGAGAGCCAAATCTGTGGTATGGCACAGCTCCTCCCCCACCTCCGGGGGGAGTCCCTGACCCTGGTCCAGGTCCTTCAGCAGGTCAGCCTGGTAGGCTTAAACCATAGCCATCGTGTGCAAAGCCGCTCCAGCCTGACCCACTGCATGCCGCATATGCTCTGCCATTCTGACGTGATGTCACATGCAGCAGAGACGGTGTCTTCAATGCGGCTGCCTCACTAACTGAGAGATAGCTAGCCAGCAATCTGAGGCATCGACGCATAACCATATTCCTGCAACCCCTCCACATCAGCATAGTTTACATGTGAATAATGAATGCGGACAGAATATGGCTTTCCCCAAGGTCTCTGCACCTCAGTGTGAAGATCTGGGAAAAGGGAAGTCTTGTACGAGCTGGGTGGAAGCATTCCCCATAGCACCCTCTAGAGGACACAACGTAGAGTTCCCATTCGAAAGGGCATGACAGACTTCTCTCTGGTGACATATTTTACGACTTCTCCAATCATTTAGTCTGAATAAGCCCCTTTCTTACAATCAACCACAATCTCACATTCAGATCTGCCTCCATCCAATCAACAACCGGTTTGACAGAACAAACTCTCCACCATCCATTACACTTAGAAGAAATCAATATTATACCACACATGCCGTTGGTCAAGCATAACTTGTACTAAACCTAGAACATTTCTTCAAAGATTTATGCATTTTACATCATTATCACAGATTATCAGATAAATGACAACTAACTCGTCTGACCTGTTCACTAATTTCAGGGCTTCTTCGTACTGGTTCATACTGAGCTGAGTTTCCTTATGAGCTGTGCTTGGCATTACTTTCTAGGTATTTGGTGTCTGAGATGTTTGTTTTTCTTTCCTAACAAGTTTGGGAGACACTCCCCCCCGGAAAATTGAGAAATCAATAGATCAGGGATCCAGTGCCACACATGTAAACACTGTAGCGTCTGGACCACTCAAACACACAATATATATTTTGTTAGCTAGATTTCACAAATACTCTGTAACACCCCAGGAAGCCGAACAGGACCCTGGTTTCATGGTAACCCGATACATTTACAACCTTGTGGAATGTGAGCAGACTCTCAGCTGCATTCTCCAGAAGCAAGAGGCACAAATGCACAGTAGAAATTGACTTTTCTACTAATTAATTCATAGGAAAATTTTTATTTGAATTAACACACATAGCCTTCAGGTCATTGTGTATATTATTGCTGTTTTGTATTAATCTGGTGTATTATAGACTATTTTTATTCATGCTTCGTCAACCAATATTCATAAACCTTACATATTACCGTGGTTAGTATCTATGAATTCGCCTTCTGAAGATCTAAACAAGAGTGTATATTATATGTTGGTACATAGGCAATATATTAGTGTCCGGAGAATCTTTAGTATTTCGATTCAAGTTCCAGATACTAAGAGTCCATGTTTCCACACAAAGAGTCATAAAACTCCCAAGTATTTCCAAACTCCCACTTGGGATTCCAGCCTTTCTCATTGGACAAGCCCATCTTGAGAGGCGGGGATCTTCTCTGACCTTAAAGCTGACACACCATGTGACCGCCCAGTCGGTGGTTCGGTCAGATGATAAGATGAAGATGTGAGAAAACACTTCAGGATACCAAAGCATTCTGCCAGGCCTTCGGCCGTGACTTTTCCATTCACAAAGTCTCTGACTCAAAACTGGTTCTTTTCATCAACTAAGTTCAGCAAGATCTTGGGCCTTAAGATTGCATCAGGAATTTATTTTCAGACAGACGAGACTTGCAATTATTCAAACTTAGTCTTATTAATTGAAACATTAAGTATCAGTTACACCTTTTTACAAAGGTGTGTTTGAACTAAGAATCTGACGTAACCCTAAAGGTGTAGATCTGCTGAATATACAAATGGTTCCATAAAATTCATTCCTTAAGCCTCTTTCTGTACTGAGTTAAGCTTTAACACTTTCCTATACCAACTGCATGTGTGTGTGTGTATGTGTATGTTAGACCAGCGTAATGTGTTTATGTAGTATGTTAGACAATTTAAGTGTTTATGTAGTTAATAAAAACCTTACTTGTATCACACTTGACGGGTTCATTGTTTGCTCATAACCGGAGTCAATAATCATGCAGATTTACTTTACAAGCTTATAGAATTGTACAGTAGAAAGTTATTTCCTTTAACCAGGGAAAATGAATGTTCTTAGAATTGACAAACAGTTGACACTGAGAGGTCAAGTAAATATCTACAGCAGATCTAAAATATTCATAAGTAATTATAACTAGTTATGATTAATTAATATTTCCCCTTTGAGCTGATTCGCTCCAGATTGTGGAGAGAATGCGGGCGTGATAAAACGATAGTTATGAGTTTAAACACTGTCAACTTAAACGTGTGTGGCATGATAGTCCAGGTTAAAGTAGGGCGTGACTTCAGATGCCCTGTTTTGCTGGCTTGTTTAGATGCAGATAAAGAGGGGGTTTGAATTGGTACTGCTATTATTGGACGAGTCTTTATGTATTTCATGCTTAATGGTATCAGTGTAAGGTTAATCTGATTTTAGCAAAGAAACCCTAATTTCAGTATTAAAGCATAAATCTGTTCTGACAAAGCATAAGTCTGAATCTCAGCTCAGCGGCATGTCCAAACTGTACCATAATGTATAATGTTTTAGTGAAGAAATCACAAAATTGCAATATTGTTTAAATAGTTCCTTTGAAGAAGAAATCTCAGTACAGTAATATCAAGGTAGATTTGAGTGTTGCTCCTCTTTCTTCAGCATAAAGGCCTTATAGTTTATAAATAGATTGAAGCAATTCATCTACACTTGGACTGCATATACAGTTATACCAGCTAGAACTGGTGGTCATATGGTTCACTCGCTAGTGAAATTAAATTGGATTTTTTTTTTTTTTTTTTTTTTAATACTTGGAATCAGGTGTGAGGCAAACATAAATACAAATGTTTAAACCGGTTTTAACTAAGTAAACCCGTTTTGTAATTCTTTAAACAAGTGCAAGACGTTTATTGTTACATTAGAGAAGCAATCACAGAAAGCACCACGTCTAAAAAACTGTGGCCAACTTTTAAAAATAGGCAGACACTAAACTGCTTGACTTGCACTGGCATGCATTGGTTACCGTGACAACAACTTGTCACAGGAAGTGCTAACTTCACACAGCACAACACGCCATGTTGTAAACAAACCACCTGAAGCAGCTAAGCTAACACGACTTAGCATAGTTTCATTTTAGGCTAAGCTACCAAATAGATTTAACAATTAGGGGTTAACACTCTTTAATTGAAGCTTTTAAATACAGCATGTGTGTGTGCAGTGTGAAGTAATTTGAATTTAACCTAATACCTGGTTTCTGATTTTTCCATTTCTCGTCCTTCTTTTTCTTCTTTTTCTATGTATCTCAATCTTCAATTCGTCTCAGCGAACTATTTAACTATCTTAGATGTATCCTTCCTGAATGATATTGCTTAGTTAGATGTAATTAAATCTAAATTTAATTAAATCTTAACTGTCTATCTAGGAAAGACTCATTGAGGTATTGGGTGTTTTTAGTAACACACTAATCACTAGTGATGCTATTTGTTCCTAATACCAGAATGACTACCTTGTTTTGTTAATAGCAGTCAGATAATTTTAAATCCATTTACATGTTATAACCCCCCCCCCTTTGTTTTGATGTTCTCTCTGAACAAAAGGAACCAGAGACACTTCTATTTTTGATTTATTTTCAACATGTGCCCTAATTTTATGACCCTGTTACACAAGTCATCTAGACAAACACTAGGGCATAACTATCATCCTGAGTACCAAATAATAAGCATAATCTGAATAGAAATGCTCTCCTTTTCCTCCTGCTTTTCCCTTTTCTCCTTCACTCCCTCAGAGATTGAGCCTGTTTGGGGAACCGTCAGCAAATTCTCAGTGATAATTTGACAATAAGAGTAGTATTAAGTCATCAATCAAAAACACTGTTATCCCTTTTCAGCAAAAATATGCTGACCAAACATATCTTAGCATTCACACTTGTTTTGATTGGTTAGTAGTCTCTAGCCCTTACTCTTCAAACACAAGGGTGTCAAAATGTTGCAGATGCTCAGACTAATTGCCCAGAATGCAGACCAAAGAGGACAGGCCAGGCATTGTGAGGAACACCCCCTACCCAGGGCTGACGACCACCTACTGAGCCGAAAGCAAATGGACACAGAGAAAAGAGTACCTCAGACTCATGACTCAAGCGAGAGTTATGGCTACAAAAAGCTCACCAAGGTCATCATCTTCCTGGCCCACAACCTAATGGGATTGAAACAAGAGGTAAATGATCTCAAGCAACAGATCACAGCGGTATCCCACAAGGACCCCAGCAGAATGGAGTTACAGGAGGAAATTGATAGACTTCAAGAGACTCTGATCCAGCAGCGGAACAACACTCAAGACAAACTTGACAAGGTCCAAAGAGAACTCAGGTACTCTTACAGGCTGCAAAATGAAACGCAGTGGGAGAGGCAAAAACACTTTAAGCGTCCTGGTACTACATATCGCACACTCAGCCGTGCAAACTTCCCCATATGCACCAAGCTACGAAGTGGGGAGCCAGCACTTTCTGCTTAACAGCTCAGCAGACAGAACTGTAATACCTCCAGCAGCCACAGAAAGGAGGGGGGGTCCCTTCCAAGCATCCCCGCAGCAGCGCATGATGTGACCCCCAGAGACTTTGACAAGCTAGCCAGAAAAAATCCCAGCATTCACATTGCTGGGGAAACAATATTTTCCTACTTTAGGCAGTACGAGCAGAAATTTAGAACGGTGGAGTCGTTTTAAACATTGCTGGCAAGCAGACCCAATTATCAATCTTATGTGTCTGTTTCATAAGTTTTAGTAACTTCTTCTCCATGTGCATACCAGTTCCTGATCAAAACCAGATAAAATTATAGTTTGAATGTGCCTTCCTACAAGCAGTAAAAAGTTTTCAGTGTTATAATGTGGTTAAATCGTACGATAAGAAACTAACCAGACTTTAGCGAAGAAATCCTAATTTCAGTGTTAGTAGGGGACTCAGCATAGCGTCTTTTAACCGAGACGGACGACTAATCTCAGGACGTTCGCAGCTCATATACATTGTACCCCAGAGATGGAAATCGGTCTGATCTTGGGGCGTGAAGAAATCCCCCTCGGTCAAGTTATGTGTAGGGGATCTGAGCAGAGGCTCCTCATTATGCAATAGGATTTAACGGCCTTAGTATGTGTTATGTTCATTTGTATTCATAAACGTCGAACCCCACTCATGTGAAAAGGAACGACTAGGGGTTCGTAAACTAATCTTATACATGCCGCGGAGACCGGTTTGATTATATTCAGATAAAACTATAGCTTGAAGGTGTCTTCCTACAGGTATTAGAAAGTTTCATTGCTATAATGTTTTTAAATCGTACGATGAGAAACTAACCTGATTTTAGTGAAGATATCCTAATTTCTGTTTTTAGTAGAGGGTACGGCTTTTCTGATTGGTAAACCTCAGATTAGCAGCCCATAAAAATGGTACCAGAATACATCAGTCTGATCTTGGGCGAAGAAATCCCCTTTTTCAGCACTGTGTAGGTGATCTGAGCGATACTCCTCATTTTATTAATTTAAGGCCTCATTATGTGTTACGTATCACTGTATTTAATTTTGACTCGCTCATGTGAAACATTATGTAAAATTAATGGTGTTATTCTAACGTAGCTAACTACGAATCCACCATTGACTGTGAAGTGAATGTGCTGTTTTGATAATAAATGAATTTGTATGGGACATGCATGAATTTCCCATGCATGCTCACAGCAGTGCAAATCTGCTCCACGTGCACCTGTTGTGAGCTTGCATTGGTCTCCTAGCAACACGTGACCCCGGAAGTGTGAGCAGACTCTTCCGGTTAATCTGACAACAGCACCCACTTCACAGACCTGTGTGTAAACAAAGAATTGCGTGTAAATAACGCTAACTCTTAAGCTAAGCCCTATACCTCAACTGCTAGCTGTTAGCATCAGACTAACACTTAGATAGGCGTGTAAAGTGTAACATTCTAACCACACCTCTCTCTCCCATAATCCTCTCTCTCCGTTCAAAACTGGTGTCACTTTCCTGTTGAATGCCATCACAGGTCCTGTGGTCCCTCCCCACATACTTTTGTTTTTACTTGTGTTATTGTTTATTTTTTGTTTTGACTTTATTCTACCTCTTTTTAATTTTATTGCATTTATTTACATTTGTTTAGCACAAATGTACCAATTCAGCTACATTGATTTGTATTAAATTTGAGATTTAATTAAATCAAAAAAAATTTTTTTTTTTTTTTTTTTTCTTTGTTTGTTGTGGTTTTACTTTTACCTTTATTTTAGGTTTTTCACCATCACCATCTTCGCTTTTTGTATAGGATTACAGTTGTTCTAGCAACTGTTGTTTCCTTAAGGAGTTATACAGGTTATTAGTAGCCTAATCCCTGTTTCCCCTCTACTTCCCCTCACTCCTCAGTGCCAGACCTAATACATTGAAGGGCAGCTACTGTTCAACACAACGTAAGCCAAGGTAGAACTAGGAACAATTCCCACTGTTTCTTTTTCTTTTGACGAGGTATTTGGTGGGTCCCTGCTAGTTTAGCTAACAGCCTAACCCTAGGTTTATGAAGTCTATTGCAGCATCACCCACAAGTGACAACTGCTTAGCCATATCTCTAGAAAAAAACTAAAATAGGTAAAAATCTTCCTTTTTTTTTGAGTTCAACTTCTTTATTCAGTTTTGTCATAGTGACCAAACCCGTGAACCATCCGTGTTTTAAGTAATAGTTTGACTACACGTATAGCCCGGTCATCAGCTGACCCCATGCTTACGGCCCCCTCAACAAAGTTACACAAACTCTCCCTTTGTGTTCACGAACAAAAAAACATAGAACCTTACCTCACTAGCTGCCTCCCACAAGCTAGTCATACCTTACACGGCCTACAAAGCCATTCCCCATAGAGATGGCTTAACACCTCTGTACAAACTTGCATTTGCCTTGTGCCTCTCTCTCTCCGGTGTTCCCACAAGTGTGCCAAGGATGTGTCACACAGAAATTACACCAGGACACCAGGGGACCTGACAAAGCTCACCAGGACCACCTGGAAAACCGTAGCGCACGTATGTACATCCTTCAGCTCAAAAGCGCACCGACCTGTAATGGCCAAGAAAGGAACAGAGAGGGCTGCGACAAAGGAAAAAACCACGACCACCCCTGCATGACACCCCAGGACCTGACCAGCATCATCGTCTACTCGGCCACACCCTCGAGGCCTCAGGCAGGAGGTAAATGAGCTGAAACTGCATGTCACAGAATTCTGCAGAGAACTGACATCTGCTCAACGAGAGAAAGCACAGAACTGATGCAAAGAACCTCACAGAATGGTGAAACAGAAAGAAAAAAAACAGTTTTCAGGAGGCTCTAACAGCTGCTGGACAACAAGCGCTGCTGGAAAAAGCCATCAGGCAGGACTTGGAAAGAGAATTGTTTCACACAAAGTCACTCTTAAAAAAACATATGTGGAACTAAATGAGAGAGACACCACTTCTTAGGCCTTACAAGGCCACCTGCATCCAGACAGAGCTGAGGTCCAACCCTGACTCAGCAATTAGAAAGGAACTTGACTTGGTTCAGAAAGAATTTAAAAAGTCCTACCGACTGCGCATAGACTTAAACAAAAGACAGCCGGCTGAACATCACATCACCAGCAGTGCAATCCCCTCCACACCTGTGCACAGCTACGAAAGGGGGAAAAGGGAGCCAAAGCCTTCTGCTTGAAACTTCAAAAGTCAGCTCCCTGAAAACCCCTGCAGCTGCAACAAAAAAAAAATTCAGGCAAACCGAAACAACGCAACGAGGTGAATGCAGTGTCACGATTGCAGACCACAAGGTGAACAGACAGGGAAAACACAAAACAGAAATTCCCCTGGCCAGCAGGCCCACCCCCTCAGCCAAGAGTCCGAACCTGCGACGGGGGGGGGGGGGGAGGAGACCACTGTTCACACATCACCAACCAGCAGCAACAAGGGGGTGGGGCAGGGACCTTTCCAGAGCATCACTGCAGACACACACACCGTGTGACCCCACAGACCCCAACGAGCTGGCAGAGACAACACATCTGGCAACCTAAAAACTCTCAGACCCAGAGTCTGAACACGAACTGATCGCTGCCCCAGACACCAAGCAAGGCCGGCGTGAAACTCCCCATGCTTAATACCACAGACTTTGACAAACTTACTCCAAAGCTCACAATTACCCTGGGATGGCGGAGGACACCAGCTGCAAGAAGGCATCTAGGCATTAGGGCCTGCCGCACAATGCCTAATCAACAGCTGCGTAACCTGACACAGAAGGCCTTTAACAAGCACAAGGCCTCCACTAAAGGTGTTTGTCAAACCCCACTGAGTTTGAACTGCACAACTCAGAATCCAAAGCAGGCACCAGAAGGCACCCAGCATTGCTACAATGCAAAAGATAGCCCCTATCCGGAAGAGGATAGAGCCATCACCATAACAACAAACCCAGGTTCCAGACCAACCACTGGGAAAAGCCATGGAAAAAGGCGTCCTCATCCTGCAAACACCACGGTATGTCCAACACCAGTCCACCACAACATCCTCCTCCACACCCTTCACACAGGTGCTGAACGGAGGCTACACAAGGACAACTGAGCACGCCTACTTCTGGGTTACAGGAGCTGCTGACACTCGCAAAAGAGCTCCTTGAACAAAACTCAACTAAGGAGTACTGAGAAGGACAAACCTCTGACTCCTTGCCTGCTGCAACACAGCATCAGGCCCTCCAAGGGAGGAGCATCCTTTGAAACCGGTCGACACCCCCAGAAGTAGCCAGACAACGTTGGATTGAGCAACAGGCCAACATGCCCAACAGCGAAACCTCGACCAACACAACTCAGGCAAGCTCAAGTCGGTGCTGCCACAAGAGCCAAGCGACACCGCAAACATCAGATTTCTAGTGACGTTCGGGCAGAACAGAGAGCTAACAACCACCTGCTGCTCTCCTGCCATCATCACTAGGTCAGTCAGAAATTCTCTACACACTGTAGAATCTCCATAACAGTCCAATGCAATCCCTGGAACCACCTGCACTCTCACCAGTGAGAGTCTAACCCGGCTGTCCCACATCACGGGTACCACAGATAGCCTACTGGCTAACAACATCAACAAAAACATCCTACCCGGACTAACTCACTTCAGGATGACAGGTGACACAGCCTCGACACCTGCTGCATAAGCTCGAGGACCCGCACCTTGCTACAGCCTACATCACCACAGCACACCACCTGACAGCAACCACCACGGCACCAACAGCCAAAAAGCCACCACTGGCTCCCAGCCGGGAGTGGCAGGTGTGTGTTCGATTGTTCTGCACCTTGACATCGCTCGTTGGTGTCTATTCTATGGACAACAACGTTCGATACGGGGGGGGAGTTGTAGCGTATGGACCACTCAAACACACAATATATAATTTGTTAGCTAGATTTAACAAATACTATATAACACCCCAGGAAGCCGAACAGGCACCTGGTTGCATAGTAACACGATACATTTACAACCTTGTGGAATGTGAGCAGACTCTCAGCTGCATTCTCCAGAAGAAAGACACATAATGCCCAGAGAAATGGACTGTTCTCTATTTAATTCATAGGAAAACCTTTCTTTGATTGAACACACATATTCTTCAGGCCATTGTGTATCTTATTGCTGTTTTGTATTAATCTGTTATATTATAGACTATTTTTATTCATGCTTACGATAAACAACTCATTCATATAACCTTACATATAGCTTTTTTAGTATCTATGAATTCGCCTTCTGATAATCTAAACAAGAGTGTATTTTATATGTTGGTACATAGGCAATATAGTAGTGTCCTGAGAATCTTTAGTATTTCGATTCAAGTTCCAGATACTAAGTTCCATGTTTCAACACAAAGAGTCTAAACTCCCCAGGATCTCAAAACCCACTTGGGCTTATGGCTTTTCTCATTGGATAAGCCCATCTTGAGAGGAGGGGATCTTCTCCGACCTTAAAGGCCGCACTTCATGTGACCCGCCCATGTCGGTGGTTTGGTCAGAAGCAAAGATGAAGATGTGAGGAAAACGCTTCAGGATACCAAAGCATCAAGGCATTCTTCGGCCTTGACTTTTCCATTCACCAAAGATTATCTGACTCAAACTGGTTCTTTTCATCAACTAATTTCAGCAAGATCTGGGGCCTTAAGATTGCATCAGGAATCAATTTCAGACAGACGAGACTCGCAAGTACAAACTTAGTCTTATTAATTGATACAATAAGTATCAGTTACACCTTTTTACAAAAGTGTGTTTGAACTAAGAATCTGACGTATCCCCCAGGCTTAGATCTGCTGAATATGCAAATGGTTCCAAAAATGTAATTCCTTATGTCTCTTTTCTGTACTGAGTTAAACTTTAACCCTTTCCTATACCAACTGTATGTGTGTGTGTGTGTGTGTGTATGTGTATGTTAGACCAGTTTATGTGTTTATGTAGGATGTTAGACCAGTTTATGTGTTTATGTAGTATGTTGGATTAGTTTAAGTGTTTATGTAGTTAATAAAACCTTACTTGTATCACACTTGACGTGTTCATTGTTTGCTCATAACCGGAGACAATAATCATGCAGATTTACGTTACAAAATTATAGAATTGTACAGTAAGAAAGTAATTCCCCTTAACCAGGAAATTAACGTTCTTAGAATTGACAAAGACAGTTGACCCTGAGTGGTCAGCTAAATATTTACAGCGGATCTAAAATATTAATAATTAATTATAACTAGTTATGGTTAATTATTCATATTTCCCATGAGCTGATTCGCTACAACACATTTCGCTCGTTTATTTCCTTCAAGTTTTTCATGCCAAAATGTTTATATAAAACACAATCACATCTTTCCTATCATAGACTTCAAGCTCTGGAGCCCATATCTATGGCAGAAGCAGTTCTTCCAACAGAACGACTCTTAACGATGTTTTCAACACCCTTATGAGAAGAGGGTGCGTATGTACAGTACTGCACTGTATTGTTTTTTTTTTTTTTGTTTGTTTTTTTTTAATACTGTTTGTTTTATTTGTTTTTTTTTGTTTCTTGTATTTTTTGGTTTTTTTTCTGTTTTTGTTTTTTTTTATTTTTTTATACCATATAATAGGATATATTTTCTTCAGCATATTGCCTGAACATTCAAAGTAATATTCTTACATTTTACAGATGCTGAGGCATATTCCTCACACAACTCTGGAGCATCAGAAAGTTTTCTAAACGGACAGTTTTCTTAGCTGGACAGACAGGCGCCTTAATTTCCCGTCAGAATGTCTTTGTAATGCTGGTTCCAGTGCCACAGGCACAACTTCATACTGAAAATGTTTGAATTCTGTCTAGTACAATGCCTTTCCAAATGCTTCCATTCACAGTAGATTACAGCTTGAATATTCAATACTTTTGTCCTGTTTTCTATTGGCGATTCAGATTGGCCAATTTAGATTAAAACATATGTTTGTACCAACATGTACACACTGTTTTATGAAAACAGAAATTAAATTCTGGTTTCTGTTTGAACAGTTTACCAACACCTTTGTCCTTCCTCTCTATTAAATCCATAAATGAAAAACAATTGTTTCTAATTGTTATTATTAGGGGTGCCTGCTAAGTATATGAATAAAGTTTTTGAAAGTCTGTATTCTTTAGAATACAGAAAAAACATTTATTCTACATAATGAACATCTTTATTAAAATAATCGGATCTGCTTTTCATTTTTCAAGCAACTTGCAAGAAGAAACTGCACTATATTGAGTTATTGAGTTTAATATTGCTTGAGTGGAGAACAACGTGTCAACAATGTGACAGTAATTTTAAACAAAACACATTTTCACGTTTTTTCTCTTTTTTATTTTAGGTGCACATTTTATACAAATTTGTCAATAAATAAATATCTGATACAAATACATTAGCACAGTTTAGGTTTTATATTTAGTATTATCATGTTTATAGCTGTGCAATAAATACCTATGTGGACTTACATAATACATTCATAACAGAGGCAGCATATGACATTTGCTAATGGATAAAATTCCATCTGATTGATTGTTCTATATGCAGTTTTTCAATGCTTGTAGTAAATTATTTTTACATTACAGTTCCCAAGTTGTAGCATAATTACAAGAACTAAGTAGCAGAAACTTGTAATAAATATAAAATGATTCTGTTGAACCTGCATTTTCCCAATGAAATGAGATCGTGAAATGTCACAGTTTCTTTGCAATTCTCGCTCTGTCCTCTAGACGGTGTTGTTTCTCTACTCCACAGTCTGGCCTGTCTTGCTTGTCGAGTCAGTCTCGATGATTAGTCCTCCTTCCTGACTTAGGCCTAAAAGCACTTTATTTAAGAGCATAAATGTGACCCCTGGACCACAAAACCAGTCTTAAGTCGCTGGGGTATATTTTTAGCAATAGCCAAAAAAACATTGTATGGGTCAAAATGATCATTTTCTTTTATGCCAAAAATCATTAGGATATTAATTAAAGATCATATTCCATGAAGATATTTTGTAAATTTCCTACCTTAAATATATAAAAACTTAATTTTTGATTAGTAATATGCATTGCTAAGAACTTCATTCAAGGCGATTTTCTCAGTATTTAGATTTTTTTGCCCTATTCCAACAAACCATACATCAATGGAAAGCTTATTTATTCAGCTTTCAGTTGATCGAAATTGACCCTTATGACTGGTTCTGTGGTCCAGGGTCATAAATTATACCTGGCCGGATAACTTTAAGTTCTCGGAGCCACAGTTCTTGTAGGGTGGTGATGACTTCCGACACCTGTGAAGTATAAACCAGAAAAGATTTAATTATACTCCGTAAACAAAGCATTTGTTACTTGTGCAATAAAAGACTGAATGCTGTATTCCAGATTTGACCTTTTCTTTAAGCAGCAGTACATCACTGCAATGATGGTTCCCAGTAATAAAACTGCACCACAGCTAATTCCAATGACTTCTTCAGGACTAGACAAATGCTGGGTGTCCAAAATAACATGTTCACAGCGCACACCGCTGTACATTTTGTCACACCTAAAGACAGTAGAAATCGTGTTTGTTAGGACGGTCTTGGAAACCATCGTTTTCAACAGTTAAACACCCTATGAAATGGCCTGTTGACTACAGTTATTTTTCCACATGTCGATTCCTTGTGAAACAGGAAATTTGGGTGGGATATTTCTAAGAGATCATCCTATTTTATAAACATCCACAAGGCTTTATTCACAGCCCAAGCTTTGCAACTTGCTAGTTTGCCAAACAGACCAACATGAATTAGATAATCAAGCCTTGATCAGTGTCAATTGATTGATGTGGTTTAAAATGTAGGATTATTGAGTAGATGAGTTGTTTTTGGTGGCTGCTCTCACCGACAGATAGGGGTTTCCAGGTCGGAGGAGTAGGAACATACGCCATTGACACAGAATCCCTCGTGTTCTGGACCGCAGGGGCTTTGAATAGCCAAAACTCGCGGTTCCTCTCCACTTCCTACTGATAGACACACACATACACACACCCAGACAGTTAAGCATGAAGGATTGTGATTTTAATGGATAGGTATTCAGACTTGTGTCCACATGCCAAAGAACCGGCATTCTTAGCACAATGCATATTTGAAATTACAAGATTGCTCATTTCATTTAAAACAAAGGGTTACTTCAGTTAGGGTTATTACAGTAGTGCACTTTAGATATTATACTAACGAAAAGTAACTTGGCAACTACATGTCAACAAATGCTAACTAGAGTATTAGAGTAGAGGCAGAGATAATAAATTATATAAAAATAGAAAACAGTTCTTTTAAATCAAATATTTCACAATATTGCTGATGTACTGTATCTTTTTTATCAAATAAATTCAGCCTGGTGAGAGAAAAAAAAACCTTAAAGACTGCAGTCTTTCAAAATAATTATGTATAATTTTGAAGTACTAACCATTACTGTGTGTTGTGTTGTATAGGAGCGCATCCTCTGACTTCTCCTTAGTGTCTCCAAGTCCAGAGAAGACGGCTAACACCACCATCAATCCAAGTACTGATGGAGTTTTAGGATTACATTATAGTAACTATACATTTCACTTTTATCGTCTTTAAAGTAGAAGACAGTCATTTTGTTGTAAGCTCCTTATCAGTCTATTTTGTTTTATGAAAAGTATTATGACTCACCCTGATAGTGCAAACACCTTTTATCCACTTCTTGTGTCATGCTGCGGCCCAAGTATAGATACAGTTAGACTGGAGATTCTGGGTTTGTCAGATTTTCGTCACACTTCTGCTGCTCTCCAGATGAAAGAGGTTATTCCCCACAATTTATACCATCCTTCTATATCCTTTTCTGCGTCACTAATGGCAGCCAATCATTTTAACTAGTGACAGGAAGTGCAGTGAATCCAGTCTTTTACCCATACCTGTACAATGCTCCACATCACTTCCTGGTCCACAGGCAAGCAGCATGCACAGGCGTGTTTTTGGCCCCAAGTTTTTTTTCTTTCTTCAGTGACCAAAGTATTTGCCTGCAGCTGCGAAAACAGGCTTTTGACAGATACTATGCACAAGAGAATATTCTTTTTTTTTTTTTTCTTTTTTTCTTTTTTTTTTTTTCTTTTTTTTTTTTTTTTTTTTTTTTTTTTTTTTTTTTTTTTTTTTTTTTTTTTTTTTTTTTTTCTCTTTTTTTTTTTTTTTTTTTTCTTCTTTTTTTTTTTTTTTCCTCCCCTTTAAGAAAATTCTAATTACAGATATAGTCAAAGTATTATTTTAATTGTTAACTGTTTACTGGACTGTAGATCCCGTTACCCCTCGTCACATAATGAAAGCACGATTCCAAAAAAGCATCCTATTTGGAGCTTTGCACTTTCTTCTTTTGTGGGTAGTCACTCTTGTGCTTTTTATTAATTACAATGAAAAAATATTAAAAATAAAACTATTCATGTACTAAACTCTGCAGTCTACAAACATTCACCTGTAACTTGTAAACCAGTAATTTGAGGTAAATATATCAAGTCAAGTAAAGTCTGCTTTATTGTCAATTCTTCCAAATGTACAGCACATACACACAGAGAATTGAAATTGCGTTACTCTCAGACCCTTGGTGCATACAGATAACATAAATACAGATAGGTACAGATTAAATACAAAATACAACTATACAAATATACAAATTAGGTAAAATGTAAAAAAATATATATATAAAGCACAGGGCATATGGAAGATAGAGTGCAAACCAGTAAAGTAAACAACAGTGCGATATAGTAAACAACAGTGCAGATATAATTATGGGGTTTATCATTAATATATATATATAGATATATATATATTATATGTATATATCTAGTATTATATATATATATATATGTGCTGTATGTATGTGTGTGTATATCTAATATAATATATATATTAGTGTATATGTATGTATATATATATGTGCTTGTAGGTGTGTATATATGTGTGTATGTAAATATATATACACACCTTGCTATGTGTACTGTGTTAGGCTAACCGAGACTTGTCATTTGCAACTATATATTGTTGCTCTTGGTTAGTTTCGAACTGCTTTGATTGTCCTCCATTTGTAAGTCGCTTTGGATAAAAAGCGTCTGCTAAATGACTAAATAAATAAGATGTTGGACACCGTGTCGATATAAGCTAATTGAAGACTTGGGGCATTGAAAAAAATGAGAATCAGACATTTCATATTTTTAAAGTGTTTATGTGGAAAAACATAATTTAGCAATTAAATATTTTAATGATTTTGGAAGATCGATTTGGAACATTCATCTCAACAGCAAATTGGTATATCACGTAACAAGCCATAATTTTAAATTATTTGCATGGTCAATGATCTAAACGATTGCCCATCTTCTAACTTTGTTTTGTTTTATTAAAAAAAAAATCTAATGGGGCTTTGCCATTGGATTGATGCCATTTGGTACATTATTCATTGCAATGTCCACCCCCCCAAAACAAAACAAAACAAAACAAAAAAACTTGGATTACACAAAAGAAAAAGTTTTTAAAAACTATCATCATTTACTCACCCTCATGTCATTCTAAACTTACTTTCCACTGCGGAATGCAAAAGAAAGAAGATATTTTTAAGAATGTTGGTAACCAAAACATGGTTATTGACTTCCATTGTATTTCTCAAAATGTCTTGTTTTATGCTCCACATGAGAATGTCATACCAGTTTGGAACGACATGAGGGTGAGTGAATGATGACAGAATGTTCGTTTTTGGATGAACTATCACTTTAAACTTTCCATAAACCGGTTTCTTAATGAAGACTCTTTCATACATGGCTTCTTCTTGTAAACCACCAATATTTAGAACAGTAAGAATCAAATCTCTTTTTAGAGAGTCGCAGATTGGTATAGGTATATTGATCTCTGAAGTGAAATCTTTAGCAACACAAGAGCCTTAAAAGGGATAGTTTACCTAGCTAACCCAAAAATGAATGTTCTGTCATCATTTATTCCCTCTCATGTAACACAAAAGATGTCAGTCAGAATATCTGAGCTGATCTCTTTCGTAAATAAAAGCGTATGGTGACCAAAAATGACAAAAAGCACTGTAAAAGTAGTACATTCGACTCCTGCCATATCTCAAATCTCATTCACATATATCTCCACGCCATGACATGTCACGCCAAGTTTGACGTCAATGGCACCAAACGTCATGGTTTTTGCTTGCTGTTCCTGAGTTTTGAGGTTTACACCGGAAGCGATGATTTTCAGTGAATAGTGACTTAAAATTCTGGACTGATCCTTATACAAACATATTATATTAGTCACAAACTACTGTGACTATACTTTCAAAAGTCATTTTTATATTTCACAGCTTTTTTATAGCGCAAAATATATGTCCACATTATGAAATGTCTCAGGGACGCATCAGATATATTTAAATGGTTAGTTCACCCAAAAACACCTTAAATTGTGTTCCGAAGATGAACGCGGGTCTTACGGGTTTCGAACAACACGAGGGTGAGTAATTAATGACAGAATTTTCATTTTTGGGTGAACTAACCCTTTAAATTAATGTGTTTGATGTCAAGACCTGCCATAAATCACACTAATAAATAAAGCAGAAAAATGATATTAAATACTTCATGGTGATAAAAATCATAAATACAAGCTATTTATAACAAATCTAGTTTTTTTTTTTTAACAAAAGCATAATAAATAATGTATACATAATACCTTAAATAGGTAGATGAATAAATAAATATTAAGGACAGCAGCATCCTTGTTATTTTTTGCCATTTTGTTACTGAGTTCAAACTACTATTCTAAAATAATTTCCTGAGAAAATGTATTAATGTCCCATTTGTCTCAGTGCCAACAGATTCATCTGTCAGATATCTGAGAACCATCTATTACCCTGCTATGAGGCCACCTGTTGAGCAGCCTGTCAAGTCCTACCGAAACTCTCCTGTGAGGATGATGCAAGTAAGACTTCCGGCTTCACTCATGCATCGTCAGGGAGGTAATATTACACTTGCACAGTAAACCCTCCTTATTTTCTTGGCTCCGACAAAATAATAACACTGTAGCAAAGGCGACAGCTCCTTAGAATCTTTGAGGAGGCATCTCTCTCATTTTTAGAGCGTTAAGAAACGAAATTCGGGTGTAGTTACTGTCATGGACATGCATGGCTGCCGTGCCAGCTAGAACGGCCTGTTACAGCTTGCCGACGGGCAGGGAAGGATGTTGTAGAGGAAGCTTGCGCTTATAATCAAGATATATGGACAAATAGTGCCATTTAAAGTATCCAGACTGAAGTGCTTGTCTCTTGTCCAACCGTAATGGCAGGTTTTGTGTTTGTTCAGTATGTTGGAGCATTTTTGGCAGCAGTGACTGTGTTTTTCATCACCATGGCGATGGTCATTGGGCCGACTCCTCCAGGCACAGGAGTGATGAATCCAGCCTTCACCTTCACAGCTGATTAGGGAGACAAAAACAAACCATGTCTTAAATAACACTAAGAGCTCTGCCCAAGCCAAGAATTTCTTTTATACTACCAAGAGAAAAGAAATCAAACTATAAATCGTGTTGCTAAGTGGCATCCAACCAACGAACACACAATGAGCCAAACAGTGCCTTAGAGGGATTGAGACATGATATCAGATACACTAACTAACGCACATGCAGAATTATTGCTCATTTTAAACGAACAGATCACTCAAAAATGAACGAAATTCTGTCATTCCAAACCCATACTATTTATCTTCCTTCTCAAAAACCTTGTCCCAAATCGGATCTTTGAAATGAATCAGATGATTCCATTCACAAAACCAAACCAAAGGATTAATTTATGAATTGCACTGATTCAGTTCTCAAGTTAAACTCACTGGCTCGCTGACTTAACAGCTCAGTGAAGGGATAAACTGTTGGTGAATAATGGCTTCACACAAAGCTATCATTTCATTTCAGCAGACTTGTAAAACAGAGCACACATTGTATGAACCACTTTTATGATACAGTACTTTTATGGTGCTTTTGCATCCTTTTTGAAGCTTGAAGCTCATCACCTTTTGTGACGGTCATATGGATTTGGAATGTCATGAGGGTGAGTAAATAATTTCAATTTCCATTTTTGGATGAACCATATTGTTGTTACTGTTTACTAAAACAAAACCTAAAACTATTAAAAAAAATTATGTTTTCATTAACTAAAATAATGCTGAAATAAATGAAGTATAAATATTAGATGAAAAACTTCCTTTGAAAAACTTTGAAATAAAAGTAAATGCTAATTCAAGACATCAATATATACTATAATAGAACACTAAACCTGATCCTGAAACGAGTACTGTAAGAACACTAAAGCAGTCGTGTGTCATTTACCTTCAAAATCCACATCTCCAACAAGACGAAGTTTACCAGTGACAGGGTCCTGCATGCGGTTGATGCCGACATCAATGACCGCGGCTCCCTCTTTTACCATATCTGCCGTTATTAAGTGAGGCACACCTGTTGTTACAGATTAAGACCAACCGTTCACAAAGACACATTCTCTTAAGAACACAATATATTCTTTCTCTTATTAAATTATTAATATTTATACATACTGTAGAATACAGTTTAGAATAAAATACAGATACAGTTCAAACTCATTCAAACTTAATTCATTTTGTATTTCTGTAAAAAATAAGTGCATATCTGACTTAATATGTTGCATAACCAAAGTCTACGTAAAGTATAATACACTCAGCTAGTCATTATTACAAAATGAACATGGCTTACTGTACATTATCCAACTTATTGCACGGCTACTTACCAAATAAGTAAATACATGAATGTAATAAATGATACAGTTTAGCAGTCATTACACAATGATATCTGACCACAGAATGCAGCAATTGACCAATCAGAATTGAGTATTCTAGACAGCTATGTAATAATATTACAGAATACCTGACCAAGACACAAAGAGCTGACCTGCAGCCGCAATCACTATGTCAGCCAGACTGGCAAGTTCCTTTAGTCGTGGTAGAGGAGTGCATCTATGAGCCATGATAACTGTGGCATCACCTGAAAGATATAATACACATCAGGAGTATTTATTTAATTGTTAGTTTATTCCATCATTGATATATGTACTTAAGTCAATATTAATATACTGTCTTAGTTAAACATAGTTTCAGGTTTAAAATTTGATTGCCATGCACATCTTTCCAGTATACCATTTCCAGAAAATCAATGTTAAAACATTAAAGGTACAATATGTAAGTTTTCACCGCTAGAGGGCGCATATTCAAAACAAACAAAGAAACAAAGGCGTAGTTTGATGACGCTGTGACTGAGTGTGGAATCATGGGAGTTGTCGTCTTCATCCCCACAGCCGATGCAATCCGACGGGACACGGTCAGAAATCATGTTCATGGATGAGCTAACGTATTAAAGATTTATTAACGTCGTAGTATGAAGCAGAGTGAGGCGGAAAGCCATCGAAGCGAAACGAGGCCGCTGAAGCAACTGCTGAGAGACGAGAGTGACACACGGCTCGAAAGCAGCGCAGCATTTATTATGCCACAGTCGACCGCTTCCGCTCGTGCGATACGAGAGATGTGGGGGAAAAAATGCAGCGATGTCTTTTCATACTAGTACATTTGAAAAGTTTGTTCTCATGGCTACTTGTGCGGTAGCACGGTCTATTAAATGCACAACATAATTAAAGCGTCTGATGGTGTTTCCATGTTTTTAGAAAACAAATCCACGAAATCGAGGGGTTATGACGTCATTGGCAGACGACACAATGGACACGGTCCGTGTCACCAGTAACAATTGCTTATTTCTCTGGATTTAAACATTCTTCTAAACATTTGGGACAATGTAAGTACACAAGTTAGCTAAATATATAACACTGTTCTAGTGGTTTTTTGATATTTTAATAAAAAAATCTTACATATTGTGCCTTTAAACATTTCAGTCTTTAATTGTGTGCAGGCACCAGGAAATTCATGCCATTTTTAAAGCGCCAACTCCCATTTTTTGTTCATTCCACACATTCTTTTAAAAAAAATTACATGGATGGTGGTTTCCGCTCACCAGCAAGATGATAACATTCATAAGCAGAAATTCCCAGAATGTGTAACTGTACACCACCACAAAAACCGGAAGCTATCAAATTTGGCTAATCAAAGGTTACATTTTGTGGAATTGACATAACTACTGTAAGTCCACGGGTGTAGCAACTAAATATTATGGGAATAATAATTATAATGCAGTACTCATCACTGTCACAGAACTTCATCATTAGACATATATAATAAGAAGTTTTGACAAAACCTGGAGGGTTCTTCAGGTAATCACAAGTTCACCTTTATTATACTATGAGTCACAAAAAAAAAAGAAGCAGAACTGATTCAAGGCAGCTTCTTTCATTGTGAAAGGAATTTCGTACATGTTAGAGCGCAAACCTACTATAAAAGTGATGTATTTCACAACTCAATTCAAGCATGATTTGCATTTTACCTGTTGAAATCATCAAAATCTTGCACAAACCTAATCCTAATCGTTGATACCTAAATAAATGAATCGTCTAACAATTATACAGTTCCAGAAAAAGAAAAAAAAAACATCTGGTCCTTCCCTTTCCTTTATTCCAAGAACCATTACAAAAAAGTCAAATCTTTAAACAAAACTTGAGTTAAAACATAAACTGATCATGTTTCCAGAGGCATGCCAATGCAAGTGATGATGCACTATCAAATATTTTTAAGGTAAAAACTATATACAAAAAAAAATAAGATTTGAGATAAATATGTTAAAGCTAATATTTTAATAATTTAATAACTGTTTAGTTCAAAGCAAAGTAATAGGCATTTTTGAAAACAACATGTTTACTTTGCATGTCTTCATTTGTTTTCTATATTTTCTATTTTTAAAATGCGGTTTAAATGGATTTTAAAACATAAAAATTTCTACCCATTATATATTTATATATATATATAACTAGATGGTTAAGGATGAAAGATGTTTATCAGCAGTTTTCCATTAAAGGTTATTACAGTTTACTAGTAAAATGTTTATTTTTTATAGTAATGTGACAGCTTGCGGCAACATCCAGGGTTCATTCTGTGAATTTTCTGTGTAATTTGCATTGATCTCACTCCCCTTCAATAAGCGAGGTGACTGGGTTGTTGATTGAAATTTTGAAAATGTGCCTTTTGAAAACATATTGTAATAACAAAACAGAAAAATAAAAAAAGTTTTCCTTTTCACATAATGATCAGTTTGCAGTAACCATTTGTACTTCCAAACCAAACATTGTTGATAGAAAAAAAACAACGCTACAGTCTAGTCTTAAAATCATCTCAATGCATTCTGCTTTTTTGGCACAGTTTCCTTCTCTAGGTCTTTGGGAAATGTAATTGCTGGTGTAATTTCTTAAACTTAAAAGTTAATGAATCTTGTAACAAGAAACTTAAAACTGAGTATGTGAACTGTAGGATAATGCTTGGCACTTCAAAACTCCAACTGCAAGCACATCTATTTATACTACAGGATTTCAAAAATAAAGCTACAAAATACTACAAAAATAAAACATTAAAAAATTGAAAGAAATGACAGATCTCACCTCCCGGTCGTTCATGGTTTCTATCCGAATGCAGCAGCATTGCAATAGGCATTCCTACATTCTTGGAGCGCCCAACAACAAGCACATTTTTTCCAACTGTTTCAATGCCTGAAAAAAGGGGCATACATTAGCTGTCAAAAGTTTGGAATAATTAAGATTTTTCAATGTTTTTAAAGGAAGTCCCTCATTTTCACCAAGGTTGCATTTATTTAAGTGATATTGTGAAATATTATTACAATGTGAAAGAAAGAACTGTATATATATATATTTTTTTTTTTTAGTTTTCAGCAGCCATACTCCAGTCTAATCATTCTAATATGCCATTTTATTCGCTGACAATGTATTACTTAGATCACTTAGATCGAAACAGCAAAAGTTGCTTATGCTTATCTGCACACACACAAAAAAACATTTTGATAAATCTCATTCTCCAACTTCTTAATCTCCAAACTTTCCAAATATTTTTGAGATTTTTTACTTTTTGAACTACAAAAACTGATAATTTGTCCCTGCAAAAAAATCTTTAAATGCCTCCCAACAAACCCCAGCCAAGGTTTCGGATAATTTTGTTAAAAAAAAATATCAATTTGTTTACCTAAAAAGTCAACAAATGATTGATCACCCAGTCATCCAGGTTGAAACCGCCATCTTGGAGGGTCCCTAACCAAATCTGTTTTAACATATATCAATGACAATGCTGCGTGGTCAGTAATTACAATACTATGATATTGACAATAATTGATCATAGAGCGCATCTGAGCTGAAATAAAAAATAATAATAATAATCAATTTGGGAATATGTTTGATGTGAGTTTGGTTAAGATGTCTCCATCCAGTAAATTGAGTTCTGTCATAAAATGTCGTAAATGTTTCCTAGAGTATACATGAGTACTGTCAACACCAGTAGACAATCCCTTTTCTGGATCTAGGGTGCAGTTCATATCACCTGCTATGATATTTTGACCTAGCAACCAATATAAATATATTACTATAAAACCTGGGACTGTCTTTGTTAGGACCATATATATTCACTAAATTTATTCTCTCTGTCAAAAGCACATCCTTAATAGTTACATATCTGCCAGCTGGATCTTTGATAATATCCTGAACTTGAAAAGGCACAGATTTATGTATTAAGATCTTAACTCCCCTGGCTTGTGTAGTATAATATGCAGAGAAAACCAGTCCATGCCATCTCCTCTCTATTTTCACGAAACCTTCCTTTATCATCTCTTGCAAGAACACCACCATTGCATGTAATTGTTTAATTCTATTCATCACCTTTTTTAATTTACCCAAACCTCTGCAGTTCCATGATAGAAAATTCATTCTACCTATTTGTGACATTTTGTACATCAATATTTGTTACATCAAATATTGCCTTAAAGCACTCACGGTTGTCAAGTAGCAGGAAGCCAAACAAAAAATTTACACATTCCACCCCACGCAATCCCCATATTTTTACAGATAACCCCTGTATCCGTAATAACCCATCTACCCCCTCGATTCACTTCTAGTATGGTACTTACCTGTACACACTATTATACAAACCTATTAAACTCTCCAATTTTTTCTTCATGCTATTTCAACCCCATTTGCTTCGTTATACCCACATAGAACTATACTCTTAACCAAATTCAAATTTCCCCCTCCTGATGCCACTCTGCCAAAACAGAATCAAAAACTCTATCTTGTCCCAATAACATATAGTAACCACTATAACAGTGCTCTCATAACTTAAAAAGAAGAGGAAGAAAAACAAAACAAACAAAAAAGCAGTTTCTTTATACATTTACATTTAGAGCAACTACATGTGGTTTTCCACATCTTCTGGACTGTTCAGTGTCACGGAACAGTCTCCATGCGTGAGAAGCAGTCGAGCTGGAAAGACGATCATGTGCCGATTAATTCCCTTGTAACGTAGCTTTTGATGAACTGCATCGTAGCTTCTCTGCTTTCTGTGGACCTCACCTCAGCAGATAGATCAGGGAAAAACGGAGGTTGTGATCTTTATACTTGATGGTTCCCTTAGCCCTAGCAGCCTTCAATACCTGCTCTTTCTGCTTGAAGTCAAGGAACTTTATGATGAGTGTTCTCACTCTGTGGCCTTGACTAGAGCTGGGTATCCGATGTGCTCTCTCTATGATCAGTGAGGTGCAAGAAATCTCTGGCAGCCACTTTTCCAAAAAGGCACATGCATCCATTCCCTCCTCCTTCTCTGGGAGACCAACCAACCTGAGATTATTCCTCCGACTTCAGCATTCCAAATCATCACTTTATCTGACAGAGATTTCACCTGCGTTTCCAGCGAATTAGCTCTAGTCTTTAATCAAACCATCTCGTCTTCAGCCCCTGAGATACATTCCTCCGCTTCCGTCATTCTTTTTGTAACCTCTGTGACTGCCGAAAGAACCTTAATATTTAAGGTTAATAACTTAATATAAACCAATATTAACACTGACTCGCATTTCCATTCCTTAAATGCCTTCATTATATTGGCATTACTAGGATTCTTAGCGACAGAGACATCTCTGCCATCTTCTTCCCCTGTCTCGTCGTGTTCATTAGAACTCTCAGGATCTGAGGGTAGATTTTGCATTTCACTGTACAGTTTTCCTTGACTTTTAATCTTCTTCTTCTACGGCATAACTGCGACAGTTATTATACCAATTTCACCAGTATTAATAAAGTGGATTTGAAAAGGATTAAATTACGATTAATTCAAGAGGGTTTGAAACCGTGACACCTCTCACTCCGAAGCCAATACCGGAAGACCACAACATTAATGTTTTATTGTAGGGATGCACGATACTGGATTTATGCCGATATTTTTCAACTCATTTTGGCCAATAGCCGATACCGATATATTTCCTTTTGTTTGGAAACAACACCAAGTCTCTCCTGTGTGGAAATTATAAGCAAATTATTTTTCATATAAAGTATTGTTCAATTAATTAAGAACAATAAGTTATTTTATAATGACAGTACATTGAAGCTTTGAAAATAACTAAGTAAACTATATATCAATCGCTGCATTTTTTATAAAAAAAATCAGAAAGATGCAGTAGTAAACTTAAGATTTTATTTTAAGATTTAACATTTGTAGATGGTCTAAAGCAGGGTTTCTCAACCTTTTTTACTCCGGGGCCCAACTCCTTCTCCGGTCAATTTTGCAAGGCCCCCCTATGCCTGACATGCCTAGTATACTGTACTTCCGCAGCAAAGAGAAAAGTGTTATTTTTAAACCTTTTTTTATTAAACCAAAAAACATTGTTTTGCCTTATTATTCTTCTTACTGCATGGTATAAAAAAAAAAACTCAAAATTCAAACAAACTAATACTATAGATTAAAAGAAAACACTGCGCTCAATTCTAACTTTAAAAAAAAAAATAATAATAAAAAAAAAAAAATATTATATATATATATATATATATACTCTATATATATATAATATACGCATATATCATTAAAGCCTTGAAGTCTTTACTTCAGACACTCTTTACGACCTCAGAGTACTTTTTCTTAAATAAGTGAACCTGCCATACCAAACAGGACAACAGGGAGATGCCAAAAGATCACTCACTAAACCCGTCCCTTTGAACTGGACTGACTGAATATCTACTGTTTGTATCCATTAAACAAATAAACATACAAATGAAAAATACAGCACTAAATCTGTTGAAATACATCGGGATCAGAGCCCCGAGAGCATGCATAGTTTGTGAATCAATAATCAATAATGCATACCTAATGTACGACTATAAATAATTAATCAGAAACACAGTCTAAATGTTATTTGTGTATTTTACTATCATTTTATTAGAAGTAGGCCAACAGCGCCCCCTATGGAATTAAAACTCGTTAGCGAACGAGCATTAGGGCCCGGGGGAGGCTGCCGGTGCGCATGCTATTCTGTTTAGTCTATCTCGCACCGAACACATTTTGTAGTGCATTCTCAGTTTAAATGTAGTGATCCAAAGCAGTGAATCTGATCACCATTCAGGCAAAACTTTGCTTCAAGAATGAGCCACACTGCTGACTAGCACACCCTGAGCACATGAGTTAACCTATTCCTCTTATCGGCAAGACATATCGACATCATTTTTCATATCTGGCCGATGCCGGTATTTACATTCAAAGCCATTATCGGCCGATTCCGAATCAGTCCGATAATATCGTGCATCCGTATTTTATTGTATTTTAATAAAAGAAAATGTGGCCTTGGTGAGCATAAGAGACTTCTTTCATAAACATTAAAAAACGGTTAAGTATACCAAACGTTTGACCGCTAGTATAGAATTTGAGTAAACATTTATAACTCAATTTCCCAAATGCCCATGGTATGGAAAAACCATCAAAATACAGATACGATTGCAAAACAATGTTTCAAAATGTGTAAGGATTTGTGTAAGGAATGGAAAAGCAATAAACTGACATCAGATACTGTTGTTATACCTGCTGCTAACCAATGTAATCACAGACAACCCACTCACATCTCTGCAGGGGATGCAATATGAGATGGCTGTATTTACAACTCAAAGAAAATTGTGATCTCAAAGTCACAAACCCGTTCTTCTGATGATTTCCCACACTGCCGCTGCTGTGGCTGGCACCATGCACCTCTGGTCCAAGCAGAGTTTCCCAATGTTTACTATGTGGAATCCATCGACGTCTTTTTCTGGGGCAACAGCATTGCATATGGCTCTTTCGTTGATGTGCTCTGTAAGAGAGAGAGAGATATTCCAAATATGAGTTCACTATTGCAAACCTGATTCAGATACAAACACAGTGAAGATCCTAACTTTGAATGACTTTATTTTTATTTGCAATACAGCATTTTACATGATCAGTTTCACAGTTTGATCCAGCAGAATCCTAGAGTACCTGGAAGAGGGAGTTGGACCAGCAGCCCACTGATGCCCCTGTCTCTGTTGAATTTGTCTATCAGCTCCAACATCTCTTCCTGAGATACTGATGCTGGCCTGAAGATTGTGCTGCTTGACATGCCTTTTAAACAAGTACCGTTTGAAGAAGAGATTAGTGAACACATGATTCATTTTGTACTGTAAAATCACAGTGATTTTATGTAAAATTCCATTTTCGTGTTTCACAACATTAACGTAAGCATTAAATGCAGAAAAACAGTTGTCTTTACTTTTGACAGCAATTTGTAATCTTAATCTTTCCTATTTAACGTGATATGTATGGAAGTCTGTTTCTGCCACAGAATTAAAAAAAATTATAATAATGAAGGTAATTATGAGTTTTTATCTCACAATTCGGACTTTGCAAAATATAAACACAGGACTGTGCAACAGAAACTCAGAATTGTGCATTTTTTTCCCCACAATTCTGAGTTTACAATTGGCAATTCTGACGATTTTTCTCAGAATTTTGAGTTTACATCTTGCAAATGGACCCTTTTCACAAGACTGTGATGACGAGTTTCCTCAGCATCGTAAATCCTCCAAAGTTTTTTTGTATTTTCACTTTTTAATGTATGTACATTTATAACACTATACTTTGTATTATAGACCTGCATCAATTACAAAAAGAGTTAAACGCTAATGTTTCGAGGGGGTTCGAATAAGAGTTATGGAGTGATGCCGTAATTTGAACTCGTTCTCTCTACTGACTGCCGTTATCAGTCTCTCTCTCTATTTTTTCCTTTTTTTTGAAAGTTATGAAAACACTATCATGGATTTTTTTCTTTTGCTATTTGCGCAAATGGGAATGAAAAAAAGATACTGTGTTAGTACCATTCACGGCTATAGAAGTTTCTGCTGATGAGACACCGGAAAAATGTGCAAAATGTATTTTTCTTGTTTTTTGTTGTTCTTTTTTTTTTCGGTGTTTTGTTTTTTCGCCATGGAAAAAAAATAAAAGGTAATTGCATGACTCAAAAGCCAGACTTTTCTACTCAGAATTGCTAATTTCATATCTTTCAATTGCAAGTTACGTCTTGCAATTTTTATATCTCAGAACTGAGATTTAAAAAGTCAGAATTGTGAGAGAAAACGTTGCAATTACCTTAATTTCTTTAGTCCTTTTTTCCCCCCCCCCCTCATTTTTCCCCTTTTTTTTTTTTTTTTTTTTTCTTTCTTCTTTTCTTTCTTTTTTTTTTTTTTTTTCCTTTTTTTTTTTTTTTTTTATTTTTTTTTTTTTTTTTCCCCCCCCCCCTTTTTTTTTTTTTTTTTTTTTTTTTTTTTTTTTTTTTTTTTTTTTTTTTTTGTTTTTTTTTTTTTTTTTTATTTTCTTTTTTTTTTTTTACGTCTTTTTTTTTTTTTTTTTTTTTTTTTTTTTTCCTTTTTTTTTTTTTTTTTTTTTTTTTTTTTTTCCCCCCCCCCCCCCCCCCGTCATTTTTTTTGTCTTTTTTTTTTTTCTGGCAGAAACGGGCTTCCGTAGATGGGTTACATCTGCTGTAACAAAACAAAATAAAAAATACCAACTAAAAAAAGTATGATATTAGTTAAAAGTTGTACGTGTTTTTTAGGATTTTTATTTTTTATTAGAATTGTTAATTTAGTTACATTTAAATAATCTCAATACTTATTGGTGCCCTGTACAAGTTTGCAGAGGCCTGAAAACCACTGCTTTACATATTAAAACCTTAAAGCTTGTCTTGACTTTGTGTGATGCTCACCAAGCAGTGAAGCCGTTCGGGTTTTGTTTCTCACATAAGTGTGGCTGGCATGATTATCTCCCACCAGGATGACACTCAGATGAGGTCTCCTGTTGCCTTGGGCCACTAGTTTTGCTATATCACTCTGGACTTCTTTATGGATCTGCCGAGCAACTTCTGTCCCTGAGACCACAGTGGCAACATGTCTATGTGACAAACATAGCATATATGTAACAATACACCGAGCTAGACACATGAAAAAATGAATACACCTGTTATAATCCATCAGCAGTGCATGTAAAACTCTATTAAGCATCTCATTGACAGTATCGATGACACTCACACGGTGGCGGAATATCAAAACACACAAATGTATTTGTGATGATTAGACCCCCCCCCCCCCCACCTTCTCAAACAATGACTATATGCCCTGTACGCCATGTTTATATGAATACAGACTCTATAAACCGGAGCATATGTTGCTCCGGTAAGAAAACACGCGTGTTTTGCATATTAACGCATGCGAGCTTTGTATTAAATTAACAATTAAAATATCTGCACCAAGGGGGAAATTCAGTCCTAATACACCCCCCCGCTCTCTCAGGGCAAATGAATCCAAAAAAGGGGCTTCTCCGGTTGACGGTTTTCAGATGAATCCATCGTTTTGATCGTCGACAATGCTGGAAATAGGATGTTACGTCGGTATTCTAGTAAAATTCCTGTTAATGCAGTGGGAACTGCCATAGTGTCTGTTCAACTGCTCCTCCTCACGGCTCGCGCTTCACAACGCGTCACACTCACAACAAAACGATTTCCGGTTCTGTGGCAAGCGCGTAAAGCGACCACAAAACCAGTCATGAGGGTCCATTTTTTTAAAATGAGATGTATGCATCATCTGAAAGCTGAATAAATAAGCTTTCCATTGATGTATGGTTTGTTATGATAGGACAATATTTGGCCGAGATACAACTATTTGAAAATCTAGAATCTGAGGGTGCACAAAAATCTAAATACTGAGAAAATCGCCTTTAAAGTTGTCCAAATGATGTCCTTAGCAATGCATATCAAAAATTAAGTTTTTATATATTTACTGTAGGAAATTTACAACATATCTTCATGGAACACGATCTTTACATAATATCCTAATGATTTTTAGCATAAAAGAAAAAATAATTTTGACCCATACAATGTATTTTTGCCTATTGCTACAATTTATGCCGTTGTCTCTATGTGACATAAATCTCCAACATCAAAATAACAATTTAATGAATACACGTCTATAAACGTACCAGGAAATTCAGCAAAAATCTAATCACAGTCAGAGCACACAGAAAGCATGTGATATAAAGATCATGTAAATGTATAATAAATGTCTTTATTTGACCCTATAACTCTAGCACTTTCTATTCTATTTAAATTCTACTTTATCTATATTTATCTTCTTTTTTATTAAAAAAACACTAGCTTTCTATTTTCTGTTCTAACTACTTGTGTTTGTGTGTGTGTGTGTGTGGTGGTGTGGTGTGTGTGTGTGTGTGTATACTTGCTACATACCGCATTAGGTAACCGAGATTGTCCTTTGCATGACATGTTGTTGCTCTTTTGTTGATTTTGATTGCTTCCATTGTGCGCATTTGTAAGTCACTTTGGATAAAAGCGTGAAAGCATCTGCTAAATGACTAAATGTAAATGTATCTCTGAATATATTGTTTATAGATTACAATAATTCTGAAAATATGCTAACCCAAAGTATTACATTTCCGAGTTTTCAAACTAGTTGTAGCGTCATTAAATAGGACTAAGTTACTAATACGTATTTTATACAGATCCATTTGTAGTTTAAAAAAATAATATCTTTGAGTTTTAGATTTATTGATTTCCTTGAAATGGAACCATATTTAGAATGTAGAACCACATATTGCCAGGGTTTTCCATGACCGTGGGAAACCTGTATCATTTTACCTAAACTTTAACTTTTTTCTAATGCTGTCTTGTAAGCACTAGTTTTTCCTTCAGGAAATGCAAATCTGGATTGTATTATGTGTTGAAACTCAATAGGCCTACAGTGTTCACTTTCCAGGCCATTTACCAAAGTGTAACATCCTGGAACAAAAGAATTAGAACCTTTTAAACTTTTTGTTGCTCTAAAGTAAAACATAGCTGTGCCAAATACTCAAGACTTTTAAAGAAATTGAAAAATGGACCAAATGAGTTTTGTAATAAACTAACCCAAATATATTCAGGGCAGATTGCAATATACTCCCCTGAAACAAATTGTGTTGTGCACAGATTCACAGCTGACACATTCTTTACTTTTACTTTACTTTTAGTCATTTAGCAGAAGCTTTTATCCAAAGAGACTTACAAATAAGAAAAAGTAATTAAAACAAAAAGCTAAAACTCTATAAATACTATATATATACACACATTTCAGAAAATAAAGAAATTAAATAAAAATGACAAATGCATACAACAACATTTCAAAACTAAACATATAAATGAAAGAAAAAAAAATAAAGCTAAAAACAATTCAAAATATTAAAAGAACAAAAGGTATGCTTATAATAATGATTCTAACATAACACTAAGCCAAACACCAAAAACAAACAACTACATATGTATGTACGGCCACACACATATACATGTACATATATATATAAATAACTAAAACTAAAATAGATAACTAATACAAATCAATCTACATTAGTTTCAGTAATCCTAAAAAAATAACACTGAGGCAAACACACATGCTAAAGTAACAACAACTTACTGACACATAGTAAGAAATGGTTATAAAAAAACTGAAACAGAAGGGAAACAGGTAAAAGGAAAGAGGAGAAATAAAAAATGATACTTATCCTTTGCCGCATTATTCAGCCCACTGAATAACTGTTGAAGAAAATGCTACATATATCCGTGTGTGTACACTGTGTGTGTGTGTGTGGTGTGTGGTGTGTGTGTGTGTGTGTGTGTGTGTGTGCGCATGTTTACTTTTAGAATTATTCCCTGTCCTGATCATTTGATTTAAACACTAAGTTATAGTGCAAGTTTATGAGTCCAAGTGTTCTGCTAGACACAGAAGGTGGCTGAGAATGTGGTTTTTGGTAGGCTCGATATGCTCTTTAGTATGCAGCCCTCGTCTTCTATGGGTGTTTTCTAAAAGAGAATCCGCTATATAAATGGAAGTAGGGGGCCAAGGCTTTTCTATATGACCCACTTGGATTTCACCAACATCCAGTAGTCTGTTCGAATGTTATGTCTTCTTAACACTTTTGAGCAATGCCTTATGGGCAACAAGTTGGTTTAGTTGTTCTAATTTTGTACAATTTTATTTTTCATCACATAAAACTTTTGGTCTTGATTAAGAAAGGGATCTTTTAGCCTTAACAACTAAGAAGAGGCAGTTTCCCAGTGACTGTATTTTGGAAATATATTGCTCATGTGCATGTTCAGTTTATGTATAAAACAAAACCATCCACCCATTTTTTCCCAAAAGTTTAGTCATTGCATGTGACTTTCTAGGTACATGTGTACCAAGACTATTCCATAGTAGTCTAAATGTTCCTATCATAGAGGTGCAAATGTTTGGGGGGGGGGGGGGGGGGGGGTGTGTAAAACTGTTTTATTTTGGATTAGGAGTGTCACGTCTGATACAGAAAAAAGAGTGGAGACTTTACACTCCCAGGGATCTTCTCATAGTGTGTGTTTGAAATATCTTCATTTTTTTTTAATATACATTGTATTTTTGACAACAAAAAAGCTAATGGACATTTCCAATGTTATTGCACAAGAAGTGAGACAATTCACTGAATACATAGTGGGGCATGTTGTCCCATTGGGCGTGTTTTATTTAAAAGATGAAATATTATCGAGTTATTGTTAATGTGAAAAATAGCTTTTTAATTTGATATCATTTCATCTTCTAACAATGAACTGTGTTTTCAGGGGAATTTTGTTCACATTACAATTTTTGGGTCAAAAAAGAGAAAACAATAAAACCACGCTGGCATAATTCTAGGCAAGGGAGTAGGCCTACCCCAAAATTGCCTACAAATATATAAAAATGTAATAATATTGACATTTTAGTTTGGAGTTGTAGAATTCTCAAAAATATCTAAATGTATTGCCATTTTGAATAAAGTATTTGAAACCAACAACTACTTCATAGAGAAAACAATCATTTATACAAAACCTAAGGAGCCCAGTCTTCCCTACATTGCAAAATGTGAACAACAATGACCCCAAAAGACCCACGTGTTCGCAACTTTAACATCGCATGTTTGTGTATTTGTAAACAAGCACAGTCATGTGCACTGCTGAAGGCTACTTAGCCTTTGGTATGCTCAAGTGCGTCAGCGTGCACGAGCGCGGGGAGCACAGGGTTAACACTAGCGTGAGAATTGTGCCAGTCTACAACTCATTCAAACGTATGCCACGCCCTCGAACGTAGTTCCAGGGGATCGACCAATTAGAAAGAAAGAATTTTGTCGTAGGTATCTGCCGATGGTCAGATGACTGAAACAAAACTATTTAAAACTCTAATGAGCAACCTGAGACAGGTTCATACACTCTGCGGGCACCTCTTAGTGAAGGATTAAGACGTTAAACTTCCTTAGTTACTCCAGTTTGTCAAAAGAATAACGAAACTATTTTAAGCCCTGAACATTATGGTAGAAAAATCAATAAGAATTGCACTTTGCTTGTTATGTTTTCTTCTGTGCCATTCATTCAGTGCCTTAGCCGCTACACCCGACCAGAACGTGCAACTAAAAGGTAAGAACATTTTTAAATTGGTTAACTAACTGCTGTTTAATGCTTTCAAATGAAGCAAGTGGTTACTTTAGTGTGCAAAATTCCTCAACGATTTACATTTTATGCATTTCTGTTTACAATCATTTTTTTCACGGACAATGGTTAACAATAACTCCGATTCCATTGAAACTGTGAGAAACACCTTAAGTCTCACATTCTCACGTTATGACTACGCGAATGAACCTGTCAAAAAATGATCTGAACGTTAAACTGTCCGCTTTCTTGATGTGTCGGTGACTCACAAAGTCAAACCCGGACAATCCACTTTTTGTCTCGGATGTGCCTTTTAAACTACCGCCCAGAAAAGTCCACGTTTTATCAGCGACCTGCTCTGTCGATGGTGAAAACGATTTGACTTTTGAAGGATTTTTTAAAAATAAACTTTTTTTTGTTGTTGTTGTAACTTTGTGAAAAAGAAACGTTTGGAATACCGGGCAGAGCTGTAACAGAATTTGTTAAAACGTTTGTTATTCCGTGTTCGCTCAATTTGATATAATATTCACACACATATTGTTAGATATCCAAATCTCTAATTGCAACATACCCGTTTAACGTACACATACATTTTCATTGGTAAGCAAATATTATTCCATCACCCGCCGCGTGAATAAGTGAAACCTTTAGCAAACCTTCTAAATAAAATGTAGAAGAAATGCATAAAACAACCCTTAAAACATGAAATCATGTCTGAATGCATTAATCCTGTAAATCCTTTTTACAAGATCTTAACATTTCTGCCCACCTCACCTCAGGAGGGTTTTTATTTTTGATTTATTGGTTAAACTCCTGGTGTTGCAGAACTACCGAGTTTTTCCTTACTTGGCTTGAAAAGTCGCAAGGTTTCCTCCACTTGAAAGTGTGTAGGCTGTTTGTAAACTCTTAAATCCCAAATCAAGACTCCATTTGGCATTCCTGTAATGCCAGTTGGTTCATTAGAAACTGGTTCATTAGAAACAGTGTTCTGCTTTTCCCTCTCTGTACAGTAGCTCAATTGTTCAAGCTAGTCATTAAAATGAGATGTTGTCATAAGGCTTACATGAATAAACTCAAGCTTAACCCCCTTATGAAACAGTTAAGCACTTCGAAATGCCTCAAGAACTTGGTCTGACCAGCATTTTATGTAGAGTTTTGAGATTTCACATAAACATATTCATTGGCTTACTATTTATTCTAGATTATTCTGAGGACGGCTTCTCAATGGAACCGGTGCTACTTCATGACCGAATCAAGTACAACATGCGAAAGTCTTTGGATCTTGATGACGACGGCTGTTACCTCCAACCTGGGAAGAAGGAAAGCATTGAGGAGTGTGGCTTCAATACCTCAGTCAAGACCATTCTGATCATCCACGGCTGGACGGTGAGATATTCCAGATGATCATGAGGCTCGTTTTAATATTGGGTTGGCTTTTTGAGATTTCGGTACCCAAGCCTTTGAATCTTCAGAAGGTTCCTCACATTTTATCTTTGATGCAATGCTGGAGGTTATCCAGAAATAGTGTAATGCAACTGAAATGTTCTTTCTTCAGTGTGACAATACATTCACTTCCAAGATGGGAAGCAAATATTGGAATTTCACAGGTGATTGCTGGAACATTGCCGGTTGAGTTTGGTAAAGGGTGTGGTGTCTTTCACAGATGAGTGGGATGTTTGAGAGCTGGATGCACAAGCTGGTGGCTGCTGTTCAGAGACGAGAGTCGGAGGCTAATGTGGTGGTGGTCGACTGGCTGGGCCTGGCCCACCAGCTTTACCCTGATGCCGTCAACCATACCCACAGGGTTGGGCAGAGCATCGCTACTCTTTTGGACTGGCTCCAGGTATGTTTATATTATACATCCCACTGGGTGTGTTTGTTTCTCTTTGTGTGCGTTTGAGAGAACTGGCAACCGTGAAAACTCTGCTTGTGGCCTTGTACATTGGGTCATTGTTGGTATTATTCATCTTTTCTCAGAACAGCAGATGTCCTGGCGAAGTACAATTTGTCTTTCCCAGATGGATCTGTTTTGTTTTGTTGTTGTTTGAGATGTCAGGAGTTTGCCCAAGGCATTATGGGTACTCTCATGGAACAATAAGTATTCATGCATCGTAGCTGGGTTCCTTAGACTCTGAAGTACTTTTTATAGAGGAAAGACGCAAGCAGTGTAAATGAGCAGCTGAGCATATTAGCCCCCCACACACGCACACTGATGCCCCAGCTGGCAC
The DNA here is from genome assembly GCA_018155175.1 of Sinocyclocheilus anophthalmus. Taxonomy (NCBI): domain Eukaryota; kingdom Metazoa; phylum Chordata; class Actinopteri; order Cypriniformes; family Cyprinidae; genus Sinocyclocheilus; species Sinocyclocheilus anophthalmus. The sequence goes on from JADLZN010003097.1 coordinate 657,706, forward strand.
TGTGCGTGGTACTGCAACATTGTGCATGAAGCATAAAGACCCCCTACTTTTTTTTTTTTTTTCTCAAAGCTGCTCTCATCAGTCTTCTGGGATATAAAAAAAAGTTTAGAGCCTCTTCAGATGAATAGTAGTTTCTTTTCTTTTTAGAACATTTCACCTTTTGAATTTAGTGCGAACAAATAAATAATAAATTGAAATATTAGAGAGAGAGAGACGAATGGCGAATGAGCTTATTGCCAGGTATGTTTACACATACGGGGAAATTGTTTTCGTGACAGAAGCTTCCACAATGCAACAGAATGACAGTGACAAGACAAGACACAGATAATAAAAAAGTATTCATCAGCTATTGTTATTACATGTCATTTAAAAGATACACAAAGTGATTATCTGTAGAACACAAAGTAGAAATCTGGTTACCTTACAGTGTTTAAAGGTGAATAACATGTTGCTCAGTTTGGTCCTGTTTATTAATTGTTTATTAAATATATATTAAAATGCAATTCACATATACAAAAACTTGAATGCATGTGCATTACTTTAATTTCTGTATTAAATTTAAAAAAAAAGTAGTTTGACATCATCTTTTATTATTTCCTACAAAAATATTAAAATTAAATCTGACTTGAATGCACATGCATGTTTCTAATTTCTGTATTAAATTCATTTTGATGTCAAAAAAAGCCTTAAAAGCTTTGAAAGAAAACCTTAAGTAGTTTGCCTTTTATTATTTCTCACAAGAATAAACAGCTTTGCTGCTTATTAATATGAAAACTCTTTGTCATTGACTTTTAAACAGAAATCTTTACAAAATAATCAAGGACTTTGACAAAATTTATTGCAGTCTGGTTCTAAACAGCATTTAAGCTGCAGATACAATTTTCCACTTGCTATTTTTTCTGAGATACGAGGTTTAACTCTGGGAAAAGTGGAGCACTAACTTTGATCATTCAAACACTGGGCAGCCGATGGCTGAGATGCTCAATATGTGGGTTATTGACCCATATCCCGCTGGCTCAAGAACCCAGTGAGCCGAGAGAAAAATGAACAGATGACCATACTTTGAATCTACCTTTCAAAAACAAAGCAAGCTGACAGAGGACTACATGAACCAAAGATTGAGGGCCGTTTCTACATGAAACCTGACAACTAGATATATCTAATTAACCAGAAACTGCTTGAAGACATGCACAGTCAAATGACTGAAAGTCTCTTTGCTGGAGAAAAGTCTTGCTATAGAAACGGAACAAAACTGTCATCTGTTGGCATCAAATTCAAACAACACACAAATAAAACAACACCCTGAACATGTGTCTCAAGATTATTTTATTCTAAATGAGTAAACCTCTATATCAGATGTGTCACTGACCACGCTGCATGCATATCATGGGCAAGGGGTTGCTGTGACCATGTTTGTGAGTTGGTCTCACATCCTCTGGTCAAACAGAAGAGTAGTGACCTTGAG